>VKOC01008929.1:0-10140 GCA_009364415.1 Spea multiplicata | reverse complement strand
AGAGATACCGAGTTCTTTTAGTCTTTTCTGTTGATTTTTATCCTGCAAACCGTTCCTTATTTAAGTTGCTCTTCTGTGAACGCTCAAGATGTTGGTGTCGTTCTGGAGTCTCGTATTATCTGTCGTCGAGTATGAGTTAACACTTGAAGCCTTAAGTTTGTCTTTAAGGCGAATCTTCCATGCAGCGGGCGAGAGGAACCGGATACGCATTAGATCTCGTCGCTGCAGCTTTTGTATTCCAGCCTCTTTGTGCGCCCGCCGCTCTTCTTAGAATGTAACAGAAGTGCAACAAAAACTGTGGCAACAATGTTTCAAGATTTCGGGGGACATCTGTACCCCATTAACCGTAATCAGCGGGCGGCGATCTGCTTTGTCTCTTACGTGCGCGATGGGGGGACCTCTGGTAACGCGTGTGTTCTCTCCATCAGACGAGGAGATGCAAAGTGCCAAGGACACCACCGCCGAGACCACCAGCTCGGAGGAAGAGCAGGAATCCGGTTTCCTCCCAATCCCCGGCGCGTTCAACCGGAACCAAGACAGCGAGAGCCCGCCGGAGGACGGCGCGGCGAGGAGGGCCAGCCGAGGCTCCTTCTCGCGGGGTAGTCTGGAGGACCTCCTGAGCATTGACCCAGAAGCCTATCAGAGCTCCATGTGGCTGGGCACAGAGGACGGCTGGTGAGTGAGGAACCTCTAGGAATCCAAAATCATTTCCCCCAACGTGCCACAAAAATCACCACGGCAACCCCAACACTAGGGGGCGCTCTAAACCAGGGGCGACTTTATCACACATGGATGTATATAATACATAGAAGACCCCGTGTCCGCGTGTCGTGTTCTAAAACATCGGCCAGCCAATGGGACGGAATCGAGGCAGAGATTCAGCCTCCCATTGGCTGGATGGTTCCCCTTCCTATTACTGTATCCAGTACACGGGGCCGCTGCTTGTGATGCTCGGTACTGATTACTCCCTGTTTTGCAGCATCCATGTCTATCAGTCTTCGGACAACATACGCAACCGCAAGAACAGCATGAAGATGCAGCATTCGGCTTCCGTTATGTGTATCCTGTAAGTATCACCCGTTACCGTGGCGCCCCCGTCTCCCTGTACCCTCGCACAAATAACTTTACCAATTGTCACATGATGATTAAGTGTGCCCCCCCAGCAAAAATAATGAATGAGACCACATTTTACTCCATTAAACAAATTATTTCTCGCGGGTCCTGCTTTAACCCCAAATCTTCCTAATAGCTTTTCTAGAAATACGATTCATTAGATTGTAAGCTTGCGAGCAGGGCTCTCCACCAAATGTATCGGTTTGTATTAGTCTGTCAATTCTTGTCTTGTCAGACCCCTTGAATTTATGTATTGTATGAAGCGCTGCGTAAACTGTTTGGCGCTATATAAATAAAAGATAATAATAATTAATTATTATTATTATTTTATTTTTATAATTTTCAAAAAAAAATGTTGGATTAAGTACTTTCTTTTTATTATTGATTATTATTTTCAATTTTTTATACAGCCTATCTCGATAATCAGGGTTGTTTGTATCGCTGGCCAATGGAGAGCTGACGTTGTAATCAGAGGGAAGCAGGTGAGTGAGTCTCCCTGAGTGTCACTCAGCGTTACAGACCCCCAAAATACAGCTTTCCTTGCGCCCCCCCCCTCGTAAAACTACTTCCTATCTAATAACCTTTCGGAGTTAAGAACTTTCCCCCCTGTGTTATAAAGAAGGTATGAACCGATCTGCGCATGTTCTGTGGTATTGCGTTTATTGCACTGTATATTAGACACCTCTTTATAACATTTTATTATACATTTTATTGTTTTTTTTACTATTATTCTTTTTAATTCAGGAAGTTTCTGGGACCCTCAAAATTCAAAAACTCTCCCTCTCGGCTCCCCCGGCAGCCCGGTAACAAAAATGGTGTCGGTCTCCGGCAAGCTGTGGTGCGGATGCCAGAACAGAATCACCGTTTTTAACACCAGCTCCCTGCTTCAGGAGGTAATTACCCCCAAAAAATCCAGCCAGAAGGGGGCGCTCCAACACCCGATTTAGTTTGGGGTTAAAAAAAAAGTTGGTAATTCATAAAGCAGGGGGGTATAAAGATTCATAGCCCCGCCCCTTTTTTGCCTCCCACCAATCAGCTTTTTATGGAAGCTAGTTTTTGAGAACGGGGAATAATGTTACATTTTTGGGGTTGTTTTTTTTTCTGTAACACGCGTTTTCTTTCTGCCCCAGCACGCATTTCACATCGGGCAGGATCAGAGCCGCAGCGTCACGTGCATGGTGAGCTCGTGCCTCGGAATGTGGATCGCCTTACAGAGCAGCGCGCAGGTCCGGCTTTACCACGCCACCAACTTCGAGCAGCTGGCCGAGGTTGATATCGCCCCACCTGTGCACAAAATGTTAGCAGGTAACCACTTTCCATTCCTGGACCTCTCCAAAACCGATCACATACTAGCCTTATTCCTCCCCAAAACCTCAGGACCAGAACCAGCACTGTGTGGAGAGAATCTCATGTCTGGCTGCCAATGTCATGGGATATTTCGGGTGACCCCTGCAGCAGCACCACACTGAGCTGATGCTTTATGGCAGTGCTGATGAAGTCGTTCCTCCATAGACTTTCATTAGTCAGAGAGTCCGGCTGGGTGATTAAGACGGAGGCATTCTATTGTTCCCCACAGGCAGTGTGATAAGGAGTCTAGTAGGTCGGGCTGAACTAACAGAGCGAGGCTGATAACACAGCTGCCTGAAAACATGATATTATGGGGCAAAACTAAATACTGGGGTAGAAAAAAACCCAAATATATATTTTTAATCTGATTAAAAAAATAAAAATAGAATTCATTCCAAACGAGTCTTTTTTTTTTATCCAACAAAATTGAAGCCTTCGTCAGGTCGAAGAGATAAAAACAGAGGTGTTTTTGTTTTGTGTCGCCGAGCTATGATGTCACGGGGCGGACAGTCTGACCAAACCCGGGCCACAAATATTTAAGATGATAAACTGTTATTTGCCCCGCGCCCGGCACTCCACTCGCAAGCCTCGGAAGTCTCCGGCAACAAATATTTTGAGCGAAAGCGAAAAACCACGAAGGTCCCAGACGAGAGGCGTCTTGCTGTAAACAATCTCCCGGGGTTTTTTTCTGAAAAATATTTGTGTCTCGGTGTCCCGATAACCGCGGCGCCTTTGTGATGGTTTTTTGTTTTTTTCTCCAGGCTCCGACGCCATCATCCGGCAGCATAAGTCGGCCTGCCTGCGAATTACGGCTCTGCTGGCCTGCAAGGACCTTCTGTGGATCGGGACCAGCGCTGGCGTGGTGCTCACCCTCTCCGTCCCTTCCAGCCCCACCTCCTTGAAGGGTCCGCTCAACCCGGTGGGACTGTCGCAGGGGCACACCGGCCACGTCCGCTTCCTCACCTCCGTGGAGCTGCCCGAAGGGTTTGATGTCAACTTCCCGCTGCCGGGAGATCTGGGTGGGTATCTGCTGTCACATCGGAAGGTGTGTTAGATGCCTCCAGTAGGTCTCCGTTTGTGGTTGCCATATCAGCTACTTTTGCGAGCCCATCTCCAACATGTGGGACGCGGGCAATAAAATAATCGGATGTTGTAAATGACGCCCAAGAACCCATTGGCCCATTTGGAATTCCTGTTAGGGGCGTCCATGTTCCTCTCCTGGATCTTCTAGCCCTCACCACCTCTCCTGGGAGGCAGATCCATCCCATAACTCTCCCATAACATTACCCCTAGAAAAGTTTTAAGGGAAAAGCTGGTAGCTTTAAATACCAATACAGGATTTTTTTTAAAAAAAAAATCCCACCCTACAATTAATTTTATTGAAGACCACCCTTAAAATAATATCAGTGATAGTGAATGTGATCATTATTTAAGTTTTGTTTGCACATCATCAATAATAATAATATAAATATATTATAAAAATAATAACAATAAAAATAATAGTAATATAAATATTAATAAAAATAATAATAAATTCATATTAATAATAATACAAAATAAAAAATAGAATACAAAATAATACAATAATAATAATAAAATAATAACAATAATAATATTAATAATAATACAAATAAATAAATATGAATAAAAATAATAACAATAATAATAGTAATAATACAATAATAAGTAATAATGTTATTATTGTTGTTATTATTATCCGCCTTTGTAAGGGAGGAGAAGGGAGAGAAGTTCAGGGCAGACGATGATTGAGTTCTGGGGCCCCGAGATGTTTGAACCGAATATCTCCCGTTTAATGCCGTACAAGAAGCGGAAGCCGTAGGTAGTTTTGACGAACGGCCGCCATACGTCGTGTCTCTTACGCCTCTTCTCATCTCGCAGGCAACGAGCAGACGTCCGACACGGAAACGAGGGACTCCGCCAGACCCCGGCCTTCCGCCATCAATCAGTCCAAGTCCAAGATCCTGGTCATCAGCGGCGGCGACGGATACGAGGACTTCAGACTCACCAACAGCAGCGAGACGGTGGGGAGGGACGACAGCACCAACCACCTTCTCCTTTGGAGGGTGTGAGGTGGGAGGTGGGCCGCCATGTCCCACGCCGCCCCTGGTTGTCCTCCCCGTCTTCTCCGTGGACTTGTTGTTAAAATATAACCTGCTGAAAATGCCCAGCGGTGATTTTGTTCCAACGCAAAGCAGGGTCCGAAGCCTTCCTTCCCCAGGGGGCTTTCATCTGTGCCTAGGAGCGCGCGGCTGCTTGGCCAAAGATTCGTTGTTACGGAAACTGCGTATTTTGCAACGTAAAGGAAACGGGAGGAAGAAACCAAAGCCCCCCGCTAACCACGCGGTACAAAGACGGTGCCTACAGCCAAAGCTTAACGGGGAACGAATGGACCCTTGGTCTCCTGCCCGCTCCGTTCCGCCTATACCTGTCCAAAGCTCCTTCCGTTCTCTCTATTAAGGTATCAGCCACCGCTTAGTGGACATTGGCCTCGGAAACTTGGCGGGAACGTCCGGCGCTCAAACCGGAGGCGTCGTCCGCGGTCCGCTTACCAAACTGGGGGTCCGACCGGTACGCTCCATATCTGTGGCTTTAAAACTGTGCTCCGTAGGCCAACTATATATATATATATGAAATGTTCTTATTTATTGTCAAGTGAAAGCTTGCGTAAAAATGTTAATATTTTTTAGTGCGGAGGGATTGGGGGCCGGACGGCTTCACCGATCTCTCTAAGCCCAGAGGTAAAACCCTAAGAGAGGGTCTTATTTTGGCACCGGAGGGGGAGGGGGGAGGGGGGGTTCACAGACATCAGCCGACTTTCATGAAACCTCCTTTTTCTCAAATACTTTTCTTCTTTTTCTTCCATTTTTTTTTAGGATAACCTCTCCTCTTCTTGGCAGTGTCCAAAAAAAAAAAAAGGGCTTTAAAATATCTTTTATTGGCTTTTTAATTCGTTAAAAATCTTCCTTTGACCAATTTTTTTTCTTCGATTTATTTATTTTTTTATTATTTTTTTTTTGCTATTTGTTTTTTTTTTTTGTTTTTTTAAATGTGTTTATTTTTTCTTAGATGGGGAGGGTAAATACTCTCAGCCGTGGGAATTCTTCACTTATAATTGTTAGAGCACTTAGGCGGAAAGTCGCGGAGAATACAAAGGTAACTTTGGGGCCGCTAGCGATAAAAAGTACGTCAATGCGCCGTTTAGCAGGTGGGGTCCCAATTCTCAGAGCCGTGATTCTTAGAATAGAGGGAAATTATTTAGAAAGCGTTGTGATCTGACCAGATACCCAGATATCTGACGGGGGCAGATCTAACAAAATTGGGTAATTTTACCTATCTAGTAAATGGTTAATTTAAACCCCGGGTCGTAGCGTAGCCAGAGCTGGCAATCTATCCGCGGGGTAATATGGATACAAGCCGGGGTATTTCAGTTTTAAGTGTAAATGATTTAACCCTTTCCGTGGCTAAAACCGACGGTCCTGCTTAACTCAGCCCTACGAATCCCATCAGGCTCAGGCAGCAGTAAGCCGCAGAGCGACTGGATCACAAGAAATTCTGCATCCTTCTCTTTTTGCCGGGACGTCGCTGGAACGTTCATTGAGTGCTGAGTGTTTTAGCCTATTAAGCAAAAGAAATACAATTTTCTGCTGCTATGGCAACAAAAACCCATGAACCAGTCAGTGCTTTCTCCTTGTGCAAAAAATGAAAGCGATTAATAGATCAGTTTGGGGTAAAAGTCTCTATTAATCTTTACATTTCTTACTTGTTACAATCCAAGAATTTCCCTAAAAAAAAAATATATGAAATGAAAACTGCCTTTTTTCTAATTTAATTTAAAGATGCCCAAAATGAGTGTTGTGCGGAATAAATGATTGTGCCATAAAAATGCCTTTTTTCCCCAAAAAAAATTGCTTTGGAATTTTCCAGTTTCGGCTCCAGCAGAGGGCATTTTTGATTTTTATTCCTCACCTTACTGGGAACGGTAACTCCCAATCTCATCCCCGGCCGAAGCTCCTCCCCCATCGCCGTTAACGGTCGATCTATCCGTCGGTAACGGGAGCGGAGAACCGTTCCACTCGAGAACCCGCCTGTGCCGATCACATCCACCGGCTTTGTGTTTTGGGCGCGCCGGCCGACGTTTGGACTTTGGGAAAGACTAATCCTTACTGGTTACTATGGTAACGTTTGAGGAACTCCGCAGAACGGAATGTTAATATATTTGTACATTAATGTTACATTATTTAGCCAAAATTGCGGTACAAGCCATTGTACGAAGATGAATGTGCCTCCTCCTCGCGGCTTTTTCTTTTATTGTGCCGGGAAGTCTGATTGGTGTTGCTCGGTTCTATATCCCACGGACCTTCCGACAGCCGGTCAGGTTACGGGATTTATAATCTGTGGAAGTTGAAGCTACTGGGGGTTTGGTTTAGCGTGTTATGAATGTATGTTCTAGACGTTCAGCCCTGCACTGTGATTGTTGACTACAGGGCCATCTATGGGGGTCCTGGACGAGACCCCCATTCGTCTCCCCCTCCAAGCCCCTTCATAACATACACCAGCAGTCCGCAACCCACGCTAATTCCTTCCCCCTTCACATAGGTCCACGGGTCGCTGCCCTTTTTGCCCCGCTTTAAAGATGCCCCTTTTGGGGGCAGGTTGGAAATGTTATCTGCGTCCCCCCCATTCTGACATAGACGTCTAGGGTACAAACCGTTGTTCCTCAGGGGGCCCCAACAGCTTCTATGGGCCCCCAAGATAAGCCTAGGCCCAGGCGCTCCTGCCCCTTTTGCCCCATGTTAAACATACCTCTGTGCCGATTGGAAATGTAACCCGAGTCCTCCATCCTCATTGGGTTGTCCACGGTTCTAGGCTAGTCTTTCCTTCCCCCCCCCAATCTAGAACCCCCAATATATTTTTGTTATTACTTTGTACCTTTTTTCCTATTCCATTAAATACCATTAACTTTTAGAAGTAATCATTTTTTTAAAAAATATTTGCAGACACTCCGTCGGCTGTAATTACCCCGGGACATGGCGGTCGTTACCCCAGCACCACGCCGTTACCGCGTATTTCAGAATAGAAGAAGCTCCTGACGCACAAAAACGTTTAAATTGCAAGAATTTGGAAAGTCTAATCATTTGTCAGCGGTTTTGGGTTATATCTGGAATATTAAATGCAGACAAATCTTTAAGCACTTTTTAAAAAAAAAACTAAAAAAACCCCAATTTTTGTATTGTAAAAATATATATTTTTTTCTCGAGTTACGCTGCTAACCCCAATCTCTCCTAGGGCTACCCAGATAAACGTCTGCCCTGGAATTTGCCCCCGATGGTTTACCCCCACCTGTAAGTGCCTCTCTTGATCATTGAGGAGGGGGGGGAAGAAAGTAGTTCCGATTATAGAAGGAAGTTAATTGTTCCCCTAAATCCAATCCGCCAAAGACCCTGGAAGAAATCCCCCCCCCTGCGCTCTGTCCTAAAATGGTATATTCCAGTACGCGGTGCTACGTAGGGGGTCCCTAGCGGACCACCCAAAAATTCTTTACGCTTTAGCGCTGTTTAGTCGATGGTTAGGGACCATTTGGCAATAAAGCACGTCTGCTATGAAGAAGAAGAAAAAAATGATTAACCCCTTAAGCACTAGGGGGACAAATAACTTAACCAAAAAAAAAAATCCCTCCCCAGCCTTTATTGCACTGCTCTGGAACCCCCCTCCTGCATTAACCCTCTCAGTGCCTGGGAGATAAGCAGCGCCCTGCTGGTTTCACAGTCCCAGAGCTGGAAGGGTTAACCATTTTATCATGGGTGATCATCACCGCTTTGGGGAAAAAATAAAATAAAAAAAATGATATATTTGTGTCTTTTTTGTTTAGAAATAAAATATATATATATATAAACCCGGACGTATTGTAAATAGTGACTTGCATTATTTGGCCTTTTCCTGTAAATAGTGTTCTCAGCGTCTGATTGTTGAAATAATTCTGCATATTTTTATATAACTATAATGTAAAGTTCCTGCCGGCGCCATCGCGCCCCCTTCCCCCCCCCACGTGGAAGCCGCCACTGCTCGCGTGCGAGGCGGAGAAGCCCCTTCGCCCCGCCCCTTCGGCGCGGGTTGTTATGGCTACCGCTAACCTGTAATGTCTTTATGTCACTGTGGATTCTTTGTAATTAAAGTTCACTAGTGTTGAATTCCGTGTCACGGGAGTTTTATTTGCCCGCAACGGGGCGCTTTACGTTAAGGGAGGTGTGGCATGGGGCGGGACTTTGTCTCCTGTTGCCGGGTATTTGTGTAGCTGGGTGAGGCAATGGATTTTATTTACACACATGGGCGTCAGGAGGGGCAAGAGAGGGCACTTAACCAGACATGGAGAGCAGAAAAACACCCGCTAGCCAGGGTAGTACAGCAAAAAAGCTTTTATTTCATTCTGCACCCCCCCCTGCTGTCAGAGTGGTTTGTTCTGCTCTCCTCCTCCAACTGGACTCCTCCCCTTCACTCCGGCAGCTGCTCGTTCGCAGGCGCAGAGTCCTCCCGCCGGGGCAGAGACGCAGTTTGCAGGCTGCAGACACAAGGTCGCTTCATTTCAAACCCATATTGCAGCTGCCGTTAGTTATTACTCCAGCTACCATCACTCTCAGCCGGCCTGGTATGTTCAGCATCTTGGGAAAGCGAGTACCCAACAACCGGAGTGCCAACGATTAGTTGTAATACCGTTATGGATTGGTACTGCCGCTGCTGCGGGATGCACGTCACATGATTCTCAGCCCTCCGCTTGATTGGCTGATTATTAGAAATGTCCTGTTTTGGCCTAAATACAGCCGGCCGTCACCGCCTGAACGCCGTAGGAAACGTAGACCGGGGGAGTTGGTTACTATGTTACTATATATAGTTTTGTTGGGGTTTTCCAGACTTCACAAAATAAAACATGAACGTTACAAGTTTGGGAAATAAAAAGTCCGGAATGTTCCAATTTGTGCCCCGTAGCTTGCAAAACACATTTTGGGGTGTTTTTTAAATTCAGGACACTGACGTTAATATAATTTGTGATATTTTGGTCAATTGGACTTGTTTGGGGACCATTTTCATAGTAAAATGTTAGAAAAAAAGTTCTTTATTTTAATGCATTATTCATACTAAATGTTACGTAGAATGTGCTGGCAGATCAGACGCATTTCTCCATCCGGTCTACCCGTTCTCTCTGCGCTGTATCAAATTCCACCACTTCTGCTGGGAGGCTGTTCCACTTATCTACCACCCTCTCAGTAAAGTAAATCTTCCTTCCGTTCCATCTCAGTCTCTGACTCTCTAGTGTTGGATTCCGGTCTCTTGTTGTAACTTTTCTAATCCTGTACTTTATTAAAATCCCTTTACGTATTTAAATGTCTAAACCCCACGACCCCCCCCCCCCCGCGCTCTCCTTTGTTTTTTACCGAAACCGAAGTGTTTTTCGGGAACCGGATACCCGTCAGATGAGTTCATTTGGCCGGCATCGCTGGAAGGCAGATCAGTGGCCGCCGGGGTCTGTTATGTTTCGGTGTTTTCATTATTCCTGCGGTGTCTGTGATCTCCTGTGTGTCAGTAATATAACCCCCAGCGCTGTATAGAATAATATCACCCCCCCCAGCGCTGTATACAGTAATACAACCCCCCAGCGCTGTATAC
>VKOC01008928.1:0-11086 GCA_009364415.1 Spea multiplicata | reverse complement strand
GTGACAGCTTTCTTTTTAAAACTCTTTAACCCACTCTAGCCTTTTTAAAGATACAATTTCATAATAAAAGAAATGATGATTGCCCCTCGCCACAACTAGAATAATTTCCCGAGGTCTATAGGGTGCTGGTGATTGGCAATTATTGCCGGGGTGCTTAAGCCAAGTAATATAACCTTTTAAAAAAAATTGGATCGGTTCAAATTTAAGATAACTGTGCAGATGGAAACGATTAAAAACATCATGCCTGATTCAATTAGTTCCTGTATCGAAGAGGTAGAAATGGACGTAACATCATTATAAGGATGAATAGAAGGTAGAACCGTATAATTGCCTATTTCCCCCACAAGGATACAATGTAATCTGGAGTTTACACCCAAATCATCCTCATTAACCCCTCGTTTTCTTTATAATTCCAAAAACTGCTGGAAAAAGAAGCTGAATTTAAGGATAAAAAAATAAAAAATTTGAAGGCTTTCATTAACTCAAATAAGTAGGGAGTATATTTATATGGGTGGCACAACTAAAATGAAAAATACATTTCATATAAAATTAGGTAGTATATATATATATATATTAATAATTATAATATATAATGAATTATATACTACCTAATTTTATATGAAATGTATTTTTCATATTGAGACTATTTTATAGGCAGAGCTTATGATTAATGGGGTGCTCCTCATTTTCTGACCCTTTGATGACATTTCCATAGCAGGTGGGCCGTATTTAGTCATTTGAAAGATCCAATGCAGTCTCAAAGTACTGGAGGCTACTGGTGCAGACCAGTATGTACACTCGCTTCCAGACAAAGATGGATTTGGTTTATGTTATTTTTTTTGGGTGCTTTTTTCTTTTCCGTCACTCTTTTTTTCTTGGAGGGAAGAGGAGGGGATGGGGAAAGGATGTCTCCTAAGGGATTAAAACCTATTTTAACCCCCATCCCCATTTAAGCATTAACAACCCCCAAAGCTAGGTACCGCGGCCATTTTTTGTCCTGCCAGTCCAACCTTGTCCCCCTTACAGCTAGGCAAGACAACCTTGACTTGCTATGAGTCAAGCTGGGGCTGATACCAAGACCCAGGGCCCAGCGTTCTG
Organism: Spea multiplicata; assembly: GCA_009364415.1. Taxonomy (NCBI): domain Eukaryota; kingdom Metazoa; phylum Chordata; class Amphibia; order Anura; family Pelobatidae; genus Spea; species Spea multiplicata. The sequence continues at coordinate 9,988 of VKOC01008928.1, read as the reverse complement.
TGCATAAGTCATTGCCAGACCTGGTTGCCTCGTATGGGGAATCCTCACCTATGTCTTTCTAAAAGGAAGACTAAATGGGACGAGCCATTGTATTTGGCAAGGAAAAATACAAGACTTATTTTAAAACCAGTAAAGTATTCTAATCTCCCCAAACTCATGTTATTTCTAAAAAAGTATTTATTTTGCTCTTTTCTTTTTGACACTTTGATAAATGAGCTCATTTAAGAAATGGAGCGTTTGGCTGGGCTGTCTGAACGTTGACATAAATTAATTAGCTGTTTTGGTCCTGTACATCTGTACATCTTTGACTATTCATGTAGTAAATGATCTTACAAACATGAACTCATAATCCATGTAATTTGCCTAAAAATAAACTTTCTCCAAGATGATGTAAGTTTGGATGTACACCTGCTTTTTTTTTTTAGCCATGGTGTAATAGACTAGTTAACAGTTGCATGGACAATATCTGAAACCACTGTAGCACGTAGTTAAATGGGGTTAGGAAATATCCTTCAATGAACCATAGAGGCTTGGTATACTACGCTGATTTTTATTATATCATCATTTAAAGAAATTAGATATTTTTTTGCATAACAAGGACTGGATTCTATTAAGTGAGATAAATTATGATAAATTATGAGATAAATTATGTGTGCGTATATACACAGTATATATATATATATATATATATATATATATATATATATATATATAAAACAATTTAAAACATGACACTGTGCAATATAAAGGGGACAGATGTCAACACTTCGCAGAATGTATACTCTCCTGTCTCTTCCAAAATGTATTAACAGAAAAATAATTCATAAAAACACAAAACCAAAAGAATTCCATCAATGGGTTCCATCAATGGGTATATTCTTCTTCTAACGTGCTTGTTACTTTAGATGCCCTGAACACTGTATGTGTAATTACAAATAAAACACCCCATAAAGCCTTAGTAGGCAGTGGCTTAAAACCTAAATTGTGAGTTTGCAAGAGAGTTTAACATTTCCACCCAATAAATGTACTATAAACGACAAAGAACCAACTTCGGTGAGGTTTTCCTGCAAGAAAGGCATTCTATTAACTTGATCCTTCTAGCCGGAGTAACTATCTACCTGAGTTTGTTCTTTTATTATGCAGGACGAAGTCTTTAAGACGGAATGTTCAACACGTAAAAATCTGAATACTAAACCCAAAAATAAAAAACAAGGAAGAAAGGATTTTGAAAACATAATCCTACAAGTGAACAACATAAATAGAATTCACACAACCAGAGAGCAGAATGTGTGAAATTGTTGCACCCAATGTCCCAGGATAGGCGACCCAATGTCCCAGGTAGACTTTATTGTTCTACTGGAATAACGAGCCTCTTATTTTACCAAATATTCTAAATACATCAACCCATCATTTTTGGGGAAGGACATCACATTATTAACAACTACTATTTTTTCTGGAATGGAGAAGACTAAAAAGCCAGTAACTATGGGGTAAACGAAAGGGCATAAGTGCTGTATGCGTCTGGCCACGGGTTTATTCCCCATCTGGGAGTAGGTATGAGATACATCTGAAACTCATCATCTTGATTTGGAAGTAGATTATCGCCACAGCTGAGTTCCACTAACGCAGCTTACATGCCGCAGGTGTGTGGGGATCCGCGGGTCTATGAGTAAGGAATTTCATATTGAAAGTAATCACAGAAGAGAGAACTAAATCTCGGAATAATCTCTAAAATCCTGATTTTTCCCCTGCCCTATTAACCTTTTATCTGCAATAGTATCAATGGCTTTCTACATTCTGCTAACGTCAGCCTACTTTCTGTGACGGGTCGGTGTCCTTTATAGGTTATTTCATAAAACTGGTCCACAGTGTTTTGTCATAATGCGCATTTTGGGACAGTTGAACATTTTGCAGATGAAATCCCCAGTATGTTCTCCTGCATGCACCACAGCAGGGCCACCAGCTGCCACTTTCACGCCACCCTCCGTACTGTTGGGATATGGCATGACATTCAGGTGCCTTGCCTTTGAAGGACATGGTGCCAGGCGGAAGTGAACTAATGTGTCAATGCGACAGAGACCTGCATAGCGTTAATAAACCTAGGTTAGAATACGTCACTGATTGAAAGCAACTGAATTCTGGGAAGGGGGTATTGAAGGCAACGTTTGCCCTGGGCTACTAGCGACCTCAACAGCAGCCCAGTTGCTCCAATGCTAGACCAACGGAGATTGAGATTGAAGGGCAACTTTTCCTAGAGATGCGCAAAAACCTTCACCAATGTTCTCAAAATGACATTTCCATATTAAGATTGCTTTCACTTTTTGGTCAACTCATCCCTCCAAAAAGCAAACAGGGGTCTCTGGCCTTAAAAGATCAGGTATACAAAGAACAAAATACTGTCTGCGCTTCTCACCCTAATAAAGTTGGCAGCAAATATATGAACATAAAAATGAGAGGTTTTGGTTATATGAATTGGCCAAAGCATAATTAAGCTCACCCGCCACGTCAAGGCACACTCTCAATAGGGTGAGAACCTACTCTCACCTCCTACATAGTGGGCACACAAAGCAGTTTATACGGCTACCAAAACCTTATTAATGTGTTGGGGGAGGTGCAATTAAACCTCCTCCCTATTAACCCCTGGACAGCAAGCTGCAACCAGACTGATGAGGAGCCAACAACCTCAAATATGTGCAAACAGGGAAAAGAAAAAATGTCGGTGCGCTAAGCTAGTCTCAGGCTCAAATAATACAAATGTATAGTATGAGGCCTACCAAACAGTGTGAGCCTGCTGCAAATACAGTGTGTTGGCTGTACAATGTATACAAAGAACAAAATACTGTCTGCGCTTCTCATTTTTATGTTTATATATTTGCTGCCAACTTATTAGGGTGAGAAGCGCAGACAGTATTTTGTTCTTTGTATACATTGTACAGCCAACACACTGTATTTGCAGCAGGCTCACACTGTTTGGTAGGCCTCATACTATACATTTGTATTATTTGAGCCTGAGACTAGCTTAGCGCACCGACATTTTTTCTTTTCCTTAAAAGATCAGGGCCAGGTTTGATACAAAGCCATATCCTGGAAACTCCGCAGCTGACAGTCACAAGGTCCTCCATTGTTCACTGAACCACTCGGATTCAAGAGCTGAAGCTTACTTGGTGCAGAAGGGAAGTTTTGCTTTGTGGCAGATAAATGGAATAGCTTCCCAGCAGAATTGGTAGAGGTTAGTACAGTAAGAGAATTTAAACATGCATGGGATAGACATATGGCTCCTGAATCTAAAATGAGACCAATTACTGATGAAGGTCTGAGTTTTTATGTCAGACTAGATGGGTCTTATCTACGGCCAAATTCTATGTCTGGGTGATAGATGTGCGTCTGATTTGGTAGGAAATAGGGTGAAAACATCATATACATACATGGCAAACATATATATGTCTATTGTAAACAATGACCAGTTGAGGAGGATGTCCAACGTGAGCAGGCAGTCAAGTATGAAACGCGTGAAACGTGTTGGGTTATTTCGTCTCCCGGTCAGAATAGAGCGTTTATTACTGTTGGCTTGTTGAATATCGGATCAGCTTTTCGCTGGCATTTTTTTGCCAGTTAAGGCAGGTCTATATTAGGGTTGGAATTTAATGGGGCAGTGATATAAGATTATAAGGAAAACCATTGCCACTTATATAACACAATGACATGAACGTTAGGACAGAATGATGACTAGTATCACTAGAATATTTAGCCTCTATTTCCTGGGACCACCCCGTAATAGCGTGGACACTTGTTACACTTCCCATCTATTATTTTTTTATTTGATTTTATTTTGTTATTAATAGAGGTTACGTTTTAGATTTCTTTTTTTTTTCTATAGTTGTTTGAATTGACTGTTTTGGGCCTTAGTTCCCTCTAGTAGTATACCCTGGTTGGAGTTGGTGACCCTCACAGCTCTTGTCCCCCTTAGCTCTCCCAAGTGAGAAAGGAAGAAGGGATTGAATGCCGCCAATAACCAGCAGTGAGTACCAGAGCCTTGCGAAGAGTCCTCTGACCTATGTAACAATACAACTAAAAACTCCATGTGCCCATACCTGGGAACTCTCTAGGTTTGACCCAAGGTTTTCTGGTGAAGCCGTGCTTCGCTGGACCTCCAGGTCAGTTTTTTATTTGTGCCTTTGGCCACTCCTACTCTACACCTACTTCCTGCCCACTTCCCTCCCACTCCACACCCACTAAAGTGGGACCAGCCCTTCCCCTACTTGGACCTAGCCTCCCCCCAGTGCCCAGAAGAAGGAGCACTCTCGGGAAGCCTTCTCTGGGAAGTTCCTAGTTGTGTAGGTGTCCTGCCTACCAAGATGACATCTCAGGGCCGAGGCTCACGCGTAAAACTTTTCCTACCTGTTGTATAACCCTGCAAACTAGAAACAGAGGCCCAGAATACCGAGAAGGAGACATAAGGTGACCCGAGAGCTCGTGTCAAGTGGTTTATTTTTAACTCATAGCAGATTCTTAGCTCCTCGCATTGCCATGAGCATGATCTTCATAGCTATGAATATCACATTTTTGGCAAAAAAACTGATGTAAATTGAAATTCCTTTTTAAAGAACTAAAATCTCAGGATTATAGCCATGGATGGAGTATAGCCTACCCGTCATGAATGCAATGAATAAAGAACTATGCTTCAAAGAAAAAGCAAAAGTCCTTTTATACCAAGTAGAGCTGGATTTTTATCCATCATACGAGAGGAATGCCCAGCTCATTGTGATCGGTGTTTCAATTTCTTCAATTATCCTTGATTTTTCTAGAATTACAGAGAGCACACTTTAGAGGCATCACTTTAGAGGCATCACTGTCTGGTTATTGTTAACCCTTCTATGTTCAGACCGTATCTTCACAGTAATTATTTTAACATGGAACCGTTTTTGGTAATTTCAAATAAAATCGTTTTTATTTGACGGCAGATATTGGCCCGTCTTCTAATGACTTTTGTCAATCAAAATACTGTTTTACTTAACCTTTTTTTTTTTTTTACTAATTTATAATAAAAAATCATATATAAGAAAATAAATTATATTATAATAATTTACATTATAAAGTTATTATGTTATATAGTGTTATACCTATTACCTGCTCTCTACCATTTGGCTATATCACTCAAACAAAATAAAAAACACAAAAAAAACTTTTGCTAGCTGTACACAATATATAATGTCATTTGCAGAAACACAGGCATTGGATACGTAGTATGAGACAAAGTCTTTCAGTTACTTTTCTTCCACATCTGCGTAACAGTCAAAACAGATGCCATGAATTTGGATATATTTAATATCTTAAATTACCTCCTGATGGTGGAAAACAAACAAAAAAAAGATTAGTGACCTCACTTAGACATCTCCATATTTGCACCAAATGTTTAATGTAAAAAGCTCTAACATGCTTATTGAATGAGCATTACTAGCAATTGTCCAGCAGAGGGCAGTAAAAGCAAATTGATGTTATAAAGACTTCGACAGAAGGGTCAACTTAACTGAAATGTTTACTTTTGCAGCATGTTTAGAGTTCATTCAATATATTTTTTTCCCTGTTTAATGTTTTGTTTTATGTTAATGTTTTTTTCTTCTCACCCTTGCTGATCTAATCATGGGGAGGGGGAGTGTGGACTGTGGCAAGCTGTTGTCCTGGTACATGGCTGTAATTTAAAAATAAATTAGAAAAAAAATGGAATATGGTTAAAAAAAACTAAAAAAAAAGGCTTAATTGAGGGTTTTTTGTCTTTACTTAGATCAGCAGTGGGGTTGGACGTGGTAGACTTGTGTCTTTGCTAGCAGAAAATGTGTAAGTGAAATATACTCTTCTTCTATCAAATAATCATAATAATATGATCATATAATATTATATGATAATGTAATATTATTATTGATCTAAAGTTATCAATAGGTCCCAACATCACTTAAAAAGTCCCAGAAAAGGCCAGCCACCCAGCTCCATATGACAGTCTGGATTATTTCACATTCCCTGCCTGTGGTAACATATATATATTTGTACCCTCTACGGACGACGGGTATGTTGGGAGGTATGGCGAAACAGCTCTTTCAGACTTCATGGACAAAATGTATTTCATTCCTTTAATGGGTCTGGCAGAACAAGCTGTACGCATCATTCTTAAAGGGATGTTGAATTCTAAAACATGGCAGATCACCAAGTGTATTTGTATGTATTCGAAAAACAAAATAACTGTATCCGAGAGAACAAGACAATCTCATGCAGCCCATTACACCTCTGACGTCAATGAGTATGACCCACCTCTTCTATGTCGTTTACAACTAACAAGCATTAATGTTCACTAAAATCATCAAATTTAACCGGAAACCTCAAAATAGATTGTAAGCTCATAGGGCTAGGGCCCTCTTCCTCTTCTTCACCAATGTGTCTTTTGTGTTTTCTTGTTATAATTCATTTTGAATATTATCCATTTTTATTTGATTGTCAATGCTTCATATTCTCTTATTGTAATAACTATATGGTTACAATGTAGTAATATTATTGTAGTATTAATGTAGTATTATTACTGGGCATTTGCCGGTGTGCCAGGTGGCCAGTCTGGGCCTGGTGTGTATAAAGAATAAAGCATAAAAAATAAGAATAAAGCAAGTATTAATATAAATATACCTAAGTTAAGATTTGCTTTTGTTGGAAAGAATGTGAGTATAAAAATAAACTTATTTCATAATATTATATTATATTATATATAAGTATAAAGCAGATTGCTGAATTGTTACTACACAATATGCACTTAAAAAATACATTTTTAGATATTAAAAATAATCAGTAATATATATATTATATATGTGTGTGTTACCACAGTCAGGGAACGTGAAGTATTATAGGGTTGAGAAAGTCCAGACTGTGATACGCATAATAAACGGGGTGTGGATATTTGTTTAAAGAATCCTTTTTTTTGACTCAACAGATGAATGGATTTTTCCAGCCGTAGGGATGACAATTCGGTGTTTACACATAACCCCTGTCTCATCAAGACACAAATCTGTCGATGACGTCATATGTATGCTTACAGTGGGGAACGGCGTTCTAGTTGGCACACCATGCGTATGAAACACACGTACTACAAGCATGCCAGGAATTCCATGATCCTAGATAGAAATAAAAGTGGAAGCATTGTGTATCTTCTTAAACATTCTTACGCTTACAGCATCTCAGAGACCGGTGTACACCATTTTTTACTTGTCTTGGGAACGTCACAGTGTTGGATGCCCCTCTACTAGGGCTGTGGCTGGGTTAAGAAGTAGGGCTAGATGCACATTGGGATGGAGCTACCCCCAGTGGCATATTTACCTTCTGCTGCCCCCTCTGTCCTTTCTACTGGGCATCAGGGTATGACATCATATCCCGTCTGCCACCCGCCTGGACCTACCACCCGAGGTTCAAGCCTAGCTGACCTAGGCCAGAAGACACCACTGCCTAGAGGAGGAACGGGCACCCAGTGCAGTGATTTGAATGCATTTAATCATCATAAATTAGCTTTCTGTTGGTGAAAATCCCCCCTGAAATTCTGGCTTCCTAACTCAGTCCCAGATGTTTTGGATCACTCTAAGCAGATAGCATTTTTCCCGCGCGTAAACACTTCAATAAACAGTGATTTAGAAAATATGCGCCACCGATCGCCGCCAGCTTGGGTTCTGATTAGTAGCCGGCGTCAGGAGAAATGTTCATCACGGATCTACAAATTATTTATAGTGGCAAAAACCGCCGATAAATCAGGATATTTTGCACTTAATTTCTTTAATCATTTGCAAATTACCCGGGCATTACAGTGAATTTCTTCGATGTGTGCTCATGTACCATTCTTTGCCTGCTTTGCGGTAACGTGCCGGTTTCCACTTGCTTACACAACAAAAAAAAAGGCTAAAATCTGAATTAAATTCTTTGTTCCTTAGTGTGTGTTGTCCGTGGTGTGTGTGCACAATCCTAACACAACGTCATTTGGGTTGTATTCATTTATCTTAGCGATTACACATTGAGCTTTTTCTGTCTCTGATTTCCTCTGTTGTCTAAACTTCGGTAATTGATGTCCTAAAGATTCACAAACAGCAAGTAATGGGAAGGCGACATAAACATTTCACAAACACAGCGAACCGTTCGTTCCTTGGGTTGGGCAGGAATTTGGAGACGCTTAGCGTGGATTGTGTCACGAATCGCCTGGTAGCTCCGCTCTAGAAATGGGAACCCGGCCATCTATGTAGCTACTAGCGATCCATCTCTCAATCAGAAAAGTATTATTATAGTATTTTCATTAAACATCTAATGGAAATGTATGAGCTCTGCGTAATGTTGGTGCTATATAAATAAAATATAATAATAATAATAATAATAATAATGTAACAAATACAATAGTTAAACCCATTTCACCTTTAAACAATAAGTTTGAGAATTCAATGAAACCACATTCTCACAACTATATAATTTATCTGTTACTGTGCAGATTTTTTGTTTATATTTGTATATATATATATATATATATAAATATATATATATATATTAGGCTAATTAATCTCTTTCCTGGTAACATAAAATGTTGCTTTTATTTTAGGGAAAATTGTTGTACCCGTATCAAACTATGAGTTCCATTTTTATTTTTTTAAATCTTTTTTTATTATTTTTTTATTGTTTTTTTTATATTTTTTTTTATCATTTCATAATTCGGATCACAAAGGGACAAATTATTCTCAGTTTCCACTGGACAGATACCTATTGGCCACTAGAAAAGGATGTTACTAAGCTTTACCCCGTTCCTCCAATCGGGGGGGGCGGGTCTGCCCGGAAGCTCCACCCTTTCGCGGGAAGAGCTCCAGGAGTCTGAATACACGGGGAGAAGACGAAAACAGCAGATAAGGTGGGGAGACACTAAGAGAGAGTGAGAGAGAGCGTGAGAGCGAGAGAGCGAGAGCGTGAGAGCGAGAACGTGAAAGAACAAACGTGAAAAACTACTGTTTTCGCTTTCTAGTAATGTTTCTTTTATTACATTTTGTTTAAATTAACATCAGAATTTAGCTGTGCGGCCTAAATTCAGGACTATACCATCATTTTCCTAATATATGCAACCTAGACAAAATTCAAATGAATTTCTCGTTAAATAAATACATTTGTGAAGACACTAGCCACCTGTGACGTGTCAGTGAATTTGATTTTATGATTCACACATTTTCATCACACGTCTTAACCTGAGATTTTTTAAAACATCCTTGGGCAAAATGGCAGCAGCCAAAGGTTTTATGATTAATATCTGCCATCGATATATCATTGACTTATCTGTAGCTAAAGCAATTATTCTCCCATTCCGGTATTTTTTAAGAGATTAGACGCTTGGCACATTAAGATTTTCCAACAAAAGGTAATCATCATTTCATTCCCGGACGCTGCTTTATACACGCCAATTAAATGCAGCTTTTTAAATAATGGAAGAAATTAGTCAGTGGAAAATCATTCAAGACTCGAAAAATCTACCTCCTTTTCTTTAACGTTTGTTGTATCTGTGACAAAAATCTAATAGAACGAGCTTATTTCAGCTGGCATTTTTTTTAATTTGTCACTATATAAACAAACTAGGGGCATTTGAAAATCAAATTGTTTTGATCGATAAAATGGCGGATCTCTTCAGGGGTGGGGCTATTGTATGAACAATACTTTTTCTTGAGGTGCAGCAAAACGCAAATCTGGCGGGAAGCAATCTAGCCCCACCCATATATTTGACGACTCGCCCATTTCAAGCATGCCCCACCCATTTTGTGAAATGCCCCTTTTTTTCCCAGTACAAAATGCGTAAGATCATTTTCCTTAATGTTTTACTACTGAACACCACGCTGAAATTAGTGTTTAGAAAAGGATTATACAAAAAGTAGAAGATAACACTGGAATCCTACGGTCAGCACAAACAGGAAGTTGAAACGCACTTCCTGGAATCTACCTGTGT
>VKOC01008927.1:0-10121 GCA_009364415.1 Spea multiplicata | reverse complement strand
GGGTAATACAGTGAGGGGATTAAACATGCATGGGATAGACATCCGGCTCCTGAATCTAAGACGAGACCAACGACTGATTAAGGTTTGAGTCGTTACAGCGGGAGAAACGGGCAACTAGACGGGGGCCGGATGGGGCCGATCTGCCAACATTTTCTGGATTCCGTATGTTAGTCCAGATTTCCGCTTATTATACGACTCTAGCATAAACAAGATAATGTAATGAGACTCCGGGTCCTCTCAGTAGTGAAGGTCCTAGAGGTTTTAATGAATATGCCCCCCCCCCCCATGACAATGTATTCTGCAAACACGGGGTTGGGGACGCCAGAAATCCTCAGCGTTTAAGGACGTGGTGCTAATCTGGAGCTACTCCGGGGTTGAGGCGCAGGACCTACCACTTGAATGTGAAAATGGGATTTGTTGCTGTGCAGGGCCGCCAGCGACTCCAGGAAAGGAAACATGTACGGCTTGGAGTTCTTCCAGCAGCTGATCAGCAGGCGAACCGACACTCGCCTCTCGTACACGGCTTCCCGCAGACGACTGTCAATCGCGGGCCAATACCTAGAACAGCAGTGAAAGCGCGAGGAGATTTAAACAATGGATTCAGTTTAACAATAAAGTCATTGCGGAGAAATATCAGTGCAATACATTTTCAGATGGCCACCAAGTCTCCGCGCATGTTCGTGTTCGCGTAACGAGTTGAGTATGAGGGTAAAATCACCTCTTTGGGTAGGCGAACTCCTCTGTGGGGGTATAATCCATGACGGAGATGTACACAAACTTCTTGGCATCGTCTATAACGCTCAGGAGGGCCTGGATGTCGTCTGTTCTGCCTTTTGCAGATAGAGGGGGGGGAGAGCTCTGAAGAGACGGATGAACACATTTAGGCTGAGCTTTCAGTTCCCATACCCTACACCCTTTGTACCGCACTGCAGAGTATGATGGCGCTACATAAATCAACGAAGAAGAATAATACTTACAGACAGGTAGACGTGGGACGGGGTGCCATTCAGAGCGACTTCCAGAGGAGTGCGCTGGTTGTAGGCAGTGGAATAGTTATCTGGCCACGGGGAAGGGATGGTGGCATTAGGCAGGCCCAGGGCCCAATAAGCTTGGAAGATCTTCTCCAGGTCTTGGGCCAGGCAGCTGCAGTTGTAGACGGAGGATCCCAGCTCCTTTACCTGTCATCGAAGGGTTAATACAGCACTTTATACAGCAATGTCAGTCTGCATTGACAAAAAAAACCTGCTTTTTTTTTTTTTTAATACACTTTTGTTAGTCAGAGAGTCCAGCTGGGTGACTATGACTGAGCCATTCTATTCTCTCCCACAGGTGGTATGATAAGGAGTCAGGGGGTTAGTAGATTGGGGCTAAGATAACAGAGCGAGAATCATATAAAATATGGAGCAATAAGTAAACTTAAAAAAGAAAACAGAGCAATATTTTGAAAAACGTAGATACTAAGAATAAATAAATGGTGGAAAAGCCCCTTTAGGCAGAGGCCGAATCCCCCCCATTGGGCACATTGCTTTGGTTAAGGTAACATTACCTGTGTGAGGGCTCGCCAGTCCATGTTGGCGCTGCCAATGTACATGTGCTTATTATCAACAACCCAGAACTTTGTGTGCAGAACCCCGTCTGTGAGCCGCGGCAGATCCACCACACGCACCTCAGCTCCTTAAATGATATATATAATATAAAACGTTATACATTGAGCCAAATAGAACAGACTTGGGTGGAAAATGTGCCAAGCCTTACTTTACTGAGAGGGTAGTAGATAAGGGGAACAGCCCGCCAGCAGCAGTGAATACAGTAAACATGGCTCCTGATCTATAAAGCTGCCTTACCGCTGTCCTTGAGAGCATTAATGTCCTTGTCCTTGGTGGGAGAGTTGGTGGGGCTAACAGCGACTCGAAGAGCTACCCCCCTCTGTTTCAGTTTCAGAAGTTCTTGAAGGATTAATTCTCCCTGAAATTAGAAAAAAAAAAGTTACATTAACAGACATTTCCAAGCAGCAACTTCCATGCTAACGAGCGGGCCAAGGGGGCCAAATGATGGACAGGTTTGTGATATTAGAACACCATGCGGCCGCTTTCATGATGAACAGCAGAGTATTCTGGTCGAGGGCAGCAGCAGCAGCCCCCGTGATGAGAAAATATGGCGAGGGGAATAATGCCCTGTGGGGTGAGGACGCTAGATTTCAGCTATAGATCTAAAGAACCATTGGCCCCAGAACAGGCTCAAGCAGCACTGACAATCCGCCCCCTTTACCTCATTGGCTGAAGGCTGCTGTGTATGAGTGTCTTCGTTGGTCATCGACCAATAAAAGGATGCGATGTCCACGCTGGTCTGCGCCTCTGCGAGGAGGTTCATCCACGACTGGAACGTCGAGGGGTTGCTTGTAGCGTTGGAGTCGTAAACCAGCCCTTCGGGGATACTCTCCACCAGCACAAACCTAGCAGGACAGACACAGGGACAGGTTGTCGGGTCTGTCGGGGATCACGAACGTCACAAAAACATACAGGACGTTTCACAGCCCCGGTCTCCCCGTTAAAGGTGTTAAAGCCACTTGGGTCTCCTCCTTACTTGCACGGGTCGTCACAGCTGTTGTCCTGGTTCAGGAGGACGGTCTCCGTCTTCACTTGAGATGTCGAGAAGCAGAAGGGGAAGAACATCTGAGAAGCCAGGATGCAGAACAGTACGGTGACGGCAACAGCAGCGGCGACGGCACACAGATACAGCTGCATGGAGAGAGAGAGCGTGACGGAGGGGAGAAAAAGCCTGAACGCGATGTTACCATCCCCCACATCTACATTCAACAGCCCTAGAACCCATATGACCTGGTTTACAACATAGATTTATAACACCCCCCCCACCCTACACACCCTTTATGAGCATACTATGGGAGCAGCCATCATAACTCCATGGTCTCATGATCTGCATGATTATTCCTCCCCAGTTATTTCTCCCTTAAGTGTAAGTTGATGATTCTTGCCGATTTGTCAAGGCCGGGGAGAGAACTTCAGAACGGGAAATGGATTACATAATGCTAGTTGTGCCATAAGTTCCAGCTTCTCTGGGGTAAGTAAATCCCTGCCCTGTGGGCACCAGGGGCCGGACTTACCCTGCGGGCATCAGGGGCCGGACTTACCCTGCGGGCCGTCTCATCCCGATGGCCAAACCGAACACCGGAAACCCCTTGTTCCTCCTGTGTCTGTATCTGGTATGAAGAAGTATTTTATTTATTATTATCCTGTAATTCTTTATTCATTTTAAAAATATATCTTTTTAATAAAGTTAAGTATAATAAAAACAAACAGGGCCATGTAATGAGCATTAACAATATCGTTACACATTTCAACTACACATCTGAGGAGTTGCTTAAAACCCACAATAACCATGCGATCAATAGAAACCCACACAACCATAATGATGAGTTGTAGATGCATGGAACAGTTTTCCAGCATAGGTGGTAGAATGGATAGGGTAAAGATAAATTACTTTTAAAAGATACCCACCTTTTTGTACAATACAGGGGGCTTCATTGCATCGGCCGATCAGCTTCACCCAGTAACAGGGCCGCGCAGGGACTCTGAAATGCAGAGCGGAGGGCAGGGTTACGGCTCGTGGGGCAGGAACTGGTTTATGATGAACTGGATTTGTGCTATTCCAGCAAGTTTCACCAGTTAAAAAAACTGAACTGGAAGATCATGTGACCCTCGCTCTACTTCTAAAAAAACAAAGACATTTTTAACCAAGACTAGCGGATCCTGGGGTTTAATTCACCAGGAAACGTCTAATATCCATTTCATTTTATACGGAAGAATCTGTAACGAGATGCAGGGTACGGATATTAAATCTCGCCGGGCGGATATTACCTGGTTATTGGGGGGGGGGGGAAGAGGACAAAAACAAAACACCCCAGATTCCTGCTGCGGGCAAAAGCCGTCTCTACCCTGAAATAAACGCGGATTGGGCATAAATGAATAACCGGTTCCGTGGGTCTGTGTGGGGCGGCCCCCGCGCCCCGGGACATCGCATCATTATAATTATAACATTCTATTCATAGAACGACGAGGAGAAAAGTAATAGCAACAGCCGGCCCCGCAGCTTTTACATCGGCACATTGGGCGTTTATTCACTTAGCGCAAGCAGATACCGTAGCGCTGCATCAGAAACAGAAGTATAAGGTCGGTGGTTTATGCATACCCGTCACCTGCCCCGGAGTTATAGGTACAGTCCTGAGTTTAGCGTCTATTATACACTAAGTAACTTGCCGCGGTGGGGCAGATCCCAGGAGCCGCGGGTTCCACGGCTGAGGAAATCTGTATCAGCACCGTCATTCCACGGCGCTGTACAAAAGGACCCGCAGCGCATCACATAATTTGGACTTCCTCTATACGGTTAGATCCGTTACTACCTTGCTGCCTTTTGAGGGGTTTGCCACCACTGCTGGAAGGCTATTCCTTGTGTCAACTCCACTGCACACAGAGCCATAACAAGGCCTGTGGGAATTCACCGTGTCCAGAGACTGGCCTCATTTTCTCGGAAGAAAGACTTCCTTAAAGGACATTTACATTTCTAAAACATCCCTTTCGGTGAATTCTGACGCCGATCACAGACGGTAAGTAGCAGGAAATGATAAATTTAATGGAGTCCTCTGCATTCACACACGGAGCCATCGAGTAATCCCTGCCCCCGACGACCCCAACCTGCATCTAAACGACCCCTCCAAATCTATGAAACAGAATCAAACAAATCAACTCTGCCCTCAAAGTATTAAAGGATCATATACCCGCACATCGAGCAAGGTAGTGTATATATATATATAAATATATATATGTGTGTGTATATAGTGTATATATAGTATATACTGTATCCCCCCACCTGCTATATGTACTGTATCCCCCCCCCCGCTATATGCACCATGTTCATTCTGTGTCGTTTTGCTCTGTTTGTTCTGTTAGTTCAATAAAAAAGGTATTCTCAAGAGATAAACAAATCAAATAACAGATGGAATAAGTAAAGCCGCGTCTGCGCGTCCTACTTAATCTTCCCCAGACGTCGCGCACAAACCTTTCAGTGGAGCAGAGATGTTTGGGGTAAAGAAGCTCCGTCGCATGCGAGCAGCCAGCGGGCAACAGCGTCTCCGGGCCAGTGCCGAGTACACCCGGGGAGGGAGCGAATAAAAGCCCCTGCTAGGGGAGGGGTAATGGGTTGTACGACCAGCCCTATAACATACATGTAAAGTCACGTATGTGATAACATAAATACAGTCACATGATCCTCTGGTACTTACAGCATCAGAGCGGGACGGGAAGCGGTGCAGCCAATGAAATGAGCCCGTCGTTTAACGCTTTCAGAGCTGGACTCACCACTAGACAGAGAGCAGGGGTGGAAGCTGCCAGAAACCATGGCAACCGCATCGGCCATTCTTCCAGTCCATGTATACAAAGCAGGGGCCGCGCAGCATATGGGGTGTATACCTGCATACCTGCAAAGTGGCCCTCTTTGGCTTGGCCAGTCCCTCTTGGCTCCAAGCCCCTGATGCCCCTCTTTTCTAGGAGGTCAGAATGTTTGCTGGGTATGAGGGGATCGCAGGGTTCTACGGCCCTAAAAGCCCCGATAATGTGTATAGAAACAGCAGGAAACGGCTTTATAAATTAAACGGGGTAAATAAACCCCATTATTCTCCTAATAAATGCCCCACTGAATTACAAAATGACCTAAAAACCCCACACAGGGGGCCACAAACAGCAGACTCTCTGAAGTCTCTCAGGGACAAGAGACCGGAATCTAACACCAGAGGGTCAGACACTGAGATGGAATGGAAGGAGGTTTTACGTTATTGAGAAGGGGATAGATAAGCAGAACAGCCTCCCAGCAGAAGTGGTAGAGGGTAATACAGTGAGGGGGTTTTAACATGCACGAGATAGACATCCGGCTCCACAAGAACAAGTTGGAAAAACAAACAGGCAGACTAGATGGACTGAACGGCGCTAATCTGGCAGTAAAACATGAACCACTTCTGCTGGGAGACCGTTCCACTTATCTCCTACCCTCACAGTGAAGTGAAACATTACATCTAAGCCTCTGACCCTCTATCTTTAGATTATGGCCCGTTGTTTATATTTTATGCATTGTTACCTGAACAAAACGTTAATACAGTTATTTATTCAGTGATTACTCGGCGCTGCACGTAACAGAAACACAACCTTTTAGGCTGCACATCTGCCATGCATACAGCATCATTGTTTATTGATTGATATAGCACCATCGTGCTCCAGAGTGTCGTACAATGGGGCAAAATTACTGAACTGAGGTAGGGGTCTGGTGTACAAAAATAGTCAATATAATCACTAAAGTAGAAAACCTGAAAAAATATTTACTGCGTCCGAACTTACAAAACAAACCCGCCTCAGCAGCTCTCTGACAGAAAAGCAAAATGGCCGCCTCCGCAGCGTTCAACATTTAGTCACAGCGGGCCAGCAGCCCGCCAGCTGATAGTGTTTATAAACAGGGAGTCAGGACCCGCCCCCTGGCGGGAGGGGTCAAGATCTGCGCGGGCACCTAATGAAAATGGCGCCGCGCCACAAAGCAGTGTCTCCTCATGCTGGGATGACGTCAGCACGTAAACACAAATCCTGTAGACGGTTTACACTACAGTTCCCGGCATCCCTCGCGGGCGTCACAGAATCTGGCCGCCAATCGCCTGCTCGAATACCAAAAGCTGTAGCAGCTGGTTGGTCGGCTGGCGTGGCCTGGAGGGGCGATAGGAAGTGGATAGAGCGACTGAGCGAGTTGGGAAGCAAGCAAAGGGGGTGAGGGCGGCGAGAGGCGAGACCGGGGACCGGGGCTGATTACGGCTGTATTTTTGTCACAGGTGGGTGCGTGGGGTACTTTTTCCACTTTTTCCGACAGGCGCGTTCCGGAATGGCGGCCGCCCGCTGTATATCCGGGACACGCCGCATATTTCACTGACTGGGCCGCCGGTAATGGGTGAAAATGTAATGTAACACGGGGCAGCAAGCAGGCTACCGGGTGATATAATACCGTACAACGTGTATCCGGTGCATATAGATCGTGTGTATGAGGTGTAATATACAGTCTAATGAATGCTTAGTGCTCATAGATAATCTCGTAATACTGAGCAGTATGATTCTGTATCTAATCACAATATATACATAACGTACAGGGTGCTTATATTTTATATATACGGTATATGTTATATATATGTATATACGGTATATGTAATATATGCATTTATTATTCCCTTCTCTTTAGAGATTTTCTTGTTTTCTGCTATAATTTAGTGTTGCAGTATTGAGTTCTGATACAATCTCAAATATTATTGTATCATAAATAGAGTGTAAGCTTTTGGGACAGGGCCACCTCCCCCTAGTGTATTCATATGTATGGCTCCCTGTTCAAAATGGCTGCTATACGACTGTGCTGAGTGCTGAGTATGTTCGTACGGAATACCAATACTGGGGTACCGCCAATGCCGGGGGGTTGCTGGGGTATTCCCCCCTCATCTTATATGCATGTTATATACGTGTAATATATGTGTGTGAGGGGGGTGCTGGCGGGGCGCTCGCCTCCAGTCCTTGCCATAAATAGCCGGCCTCCCGGGGCAGATCGGCCTCCGTCAGGGGCTATTTTTGGCAGCCGGCAGCTGTCCTGTCGCTGATTGCCTTTCCACAACATTTGTTGCCTGATAAACACAGAGGTTTCTTCTGCCGCCGAATAATAATTATAAAGCGCGACAACTGGCTGAAGGTGTTGGGAGTAGCTGGCAAACAGCTGCTGCTGGGGCGATGAAGTGTTTGGGGGGGGGTTATCATCAATCTATTGAAAGATCCCAGCGAATATTCTAATCCCGTCGTTCTTTGGTTTGGTTTCAGCGGCGCGAGGTTCCCGTCATGGCGTCGGTCACTTTAGGTAAGACGTTTTCTGTGTAATATTACCCGGCCCGCATTAATTAACCCGACCCGCATTAATTAACCCGGCCCCCCCGACCAGGTGTGAATCTTGAATTTCTTTTTGTTTTTCTAGCCACCTCGGAATGGATCGGTTTCTTCAAGGAAGCCGGAATCCCCGCCGGGCCGGCGGTTAACTATGCGGTGACGTTTGTGGATAACAGGTGAGGGCATGCGACGTCCCTCCGAGACTAAACACCGGGCTCGGGGGGGAGCGGGATCCTGGTAGGGGGTCCTGAACCAAAGTCATTGTGAATATATATAAATATAAAAATCTATGGCCGTGTGTAAGGGGGGTATAATTGGCCCAGGGGCAGAAGCTGTACCGGAGTATACCGCATGTAAGATAAATATATATCTTTCGCACGGCTTTACGGTTGGGATTTAGCTCTTTTAGTGTTTTTGATCCGCTGTTCCCGCAGGATCCAGAAGAACATGCTGATGGATCTGACCAAGGAAATCATCAACGAGTTGGGGATAACGGCCGTGGGCGACGTCATTGCCATCCTGAAACACGCCAAGATCGTCCACAGACAGGTACGGGAGCGCGCCGCGTCCAGCCCCAAACTCAGGAGCAAGGTTTGTCTCCCAACCCCCCCCCTTTCTAAATCTGGCAGCCTGATTATCTTTTTATATTCAGGAGCCGGATGTCTATCCCATGCATGTTTAATACCCTCACTGTATTACCCTCTACCACTTCTGCTGGGAGGCCGTTCCACATATCTACAACCCTTTCAGAACATCAGGAGCTGTAGTTCCTCAGAGAGAGCTTTAAAGCAACTCAAGCTAACGCTGATAGGATGATCTTTCAGCAGGAGTGTGAGTGTGGCAGATGGGTTTCTGTAATTTGCGCCCCTTTCTCTTGTAGGATATCTGCAAAGCCATGACGGAAAGTCCAAGTCAGAACAGCATGCAGGCAGAGCTGCGCCGCAGCGCCAACAGCCGTAAGTAACCGCCCCAGCGTGAGCGGCGATGGGGGGTCGGATGTAACCCTAAAATCTCAGCGTTCCCGGTCTGATATGCGGCTGGGACTGGTATCTGCTCTATTCTTGGAATCCAGTCACGTGATTCTGCGCTTCTGGGTGTTTTCGGGGCTTTTCGGCAGTTTAATGTTAGTGGGGGGTATGGGGGGCCAATAACAGCGCTGGTTTTAGGTGCGGCCGGCTGGGGAAAATCTGCTTCTTATGCAGGCAGACGTTGTGTGTCTAGAAAATCTCCGGCGTAAGCTTTATTGTTGCGATTAAAGTTGGCTTCCTTCAGTGGTCTTGTTTAGATCTTTGACTGTCGGGGGCGTTTAATCCATCGCTCTTGCGCCGTTTAGTAGATAAGGGTGGACTGGTTCAGCGTTTATGTTCTGGTTGGTTTCTTTGTATTTTTCCGTGCTCGCTGTATCGACGCCGCGAACGCCTCTCTTCCTTTTCTCCTCCTGCAGCCGCCACGAGAATGATCGCTAATAGCTTGAGCCGGGACTCTCCACCATCGACGCCGGTCCGCCGACCGGACGCCAACACCTCCAAGATCTCCGTCACGGTGTCTAACAAGGTGGCTTTGAAGAACGCACCTGCAGGTAACACCGGCTTTCCCGAAAGTCTACTCGGCTGTTTAACTACAACTCCCATGATCCTCAGTCACATCCTGCCATTCGTGTTCTTATTCCTCCCCATTTTCTTCTGTGTTTCAGTGTTGTCGCCCCCGTCTGATGACCGTTCTGATGGGGCAGTAAAGCGCAGGAGGGTGACGGCGGAGATGGAAGGGAAGTACGTTATTAACATGCCCAAAGGCACCACGCCGAGGACCAAGAAAATCCTCGAGGAGCAGGCAGCCAGAGGTAAGCGCCGGCTCCTCCTAGGGCCACAGCATCGTTTTCATTTACCTGACGAGTAACGGCGGTGTTTGTGCCATCGCAGGCGGGCCGAGGACGTCCGTTTTCGACAGACTGGGAGCTGAAAGTAAAGGCGACGCGACTTCGCCCAGTAAAGTGAGTGGAAACTTTATTCCCCTTTTAGGCTACAGTTTGAAGCCGCGTTTCGCACTCAACTCCCGACGCCTTCAACTTGGGAGTCCTGTGCGGGAAAATCTACCTACATGCAGCGCTGTATACTGTGATCTTACACCCCCTCCCCCCCAGTGCTGTATACTGTGATA
>VKOC01008925.1:0-11568 GCA_009364415.1 Spea multiplicata | reverse complement strand
CATCAGGTCAGATGGAAGTAGGGAACAAGGAGTACGTCAAATACATTATGTTTTGGTACAAAACAGATGGGAAATGGGATCGTTGTTGTTAATAAGTATGTGTTTCTTATTTATGATAAGTAAAGGGAAATATGCATACTTGGAAACTCTCCGGGTTTGACCTGGAGTCTCCGGGTGAAGGGCTGCTTCCTAAGTTCTGTGGACCAATATTTCTTATTCTCTGGGCAGGACAGCAGTTTTGGCCCTGCCCACTGCTCCTCCCAGTCCCTGCCCACTGCTCCTCCCACTCCCGGCCCACCTAAGATGCTAACCCCACCCCATGCATTCCTCCACTGAAGGCTAGCCCAGCCCACTTGCGAAGTCCCTCTATAGAAGAGCAATTTGTCAAATATGGAAATGATGTAACCTTTAATGAGATTTATTGTTTGTTTTATTACAAAATTATTTTTAAAGTGAAGAATGTACCCCACCCATTTTAGTTGTAGTATAAACGGTGGTTGGATCTGATTGCTACAGCCTTTTTCCCCCTGTTTACTCAGAAATCACTAAGGGGATTATGAATAAGGGGCATTCTTGCGAAACAAATAGTCGCTCCATTCGCATTATATACACTTTAACACCAGAGATATTTGATAGGGTTGCTGCATTCCGTTAAAAGTCCTTCTGAAATAAGGTCACTTTTAAGCTACAAGGCTGGTGTAGATCAGAATAACGAACTGGAATATTACTAGGGTTTAATTCACTGCTAGATAGGGTAATTGAATTTAGCACTGAAGAAAAGTAGGTTTCATTTTATCATTTTATGTTTTTTTGCTTCCAATAAACTACAGAAATGGAAGCTGCTGTTGTAGGTAGTCATGCGATAATTTGGGTGACTTTGAAACCGCCTTTTCAAACTATTTTTTTTTAAAAAAACTATTTTTGTTTTTAAAACCAATGGTTTCAGGTGGTGACATTTTAGCAATTTGTATATTATCTACTAGACAAAACACATTCACTCCTTTATACGGTCTTATTTTTCTATCGGACTTCCTCTTTATATTTTGTTTGGTAGGTCGGGCTCGGGTAACACAGCTAGAACATTTTACAAATGGCTAATCTGTATCTGAAAAGATGTGAAGACCAGAATTGAACAATTATTGAAAGCTAACTTTTAATGTGATGCTGACGTAATAATAATACATTTTTTTTTTTAAAAAAAATTATGGTATATTTATATAATATAATAATAATTTTTCTTTCCCCTGTTCACAACCCTGTCTCTCAGTGTGGCTTGTGATGGCAAACTGGCTTTTTTTTAATACTATTTTCTGGTTTTGAGCAACAAATACTTTGCTAAAAGCAAAAGAATTCCTTCCCTGGGAGACGGTCTGGTTAAAGACCCAAAGAACAATAGCATTAAGTTCTTCAACTCTACCATTTGACCTCCTCTACCCTAAGGCATTATGCATTTTATGTCTTCTCCGCAGGGCGTCTATTTTGTAACCTGGTAATTAGAGCGCAAAGAAAAGTTCACCTTAATCATCGTGCACAGTTACTGGGTCGTTCTAAACATGCGCAGCATTGTAGAGTGTGTGGAGGGGCATTCATAGAATGTTTAGTATAATTTATGTATTTTTTCACAAATCTAGGTATAGCTGTTGTTATGTCCCTTATTAACACTACCTGAATTGGCTCTCCAACCAAAGAGGAGTAGTAACTTGATCATGCAAATCCATGGTTTTACACCTGTAGAACATTGTGATAGACCCATGTCCAGCAAACATGTGGAGCTTCTAGAAAATAGAGATGTCATAGAAGGAAAGCGTGATTTTGGGTCACTGCTTAAGTTGGACACTTAGGTGGTTTGTGGATCTGAATGTAAGATGAGATTCAGTTACACTCATACTCTCACTCTCTCCCTGTTTCTATGCCAGATCACTCAGCCAAAGACTGCTCTGTCTCTTATCCGTTGTGTTTCCAATGATGGGCCAAGACTAATATAACACGTCCTAAGTTTGTATAGGCATTGGCTTCCATTACAAAAACAAATTGGAATTTTTAGAATTTAGCACGTAATTCTTAAATTGCACACATTTTGTGTGTTTGGCTTGCAGCAAACCGCATAAGGAAACACTGACAGCCTTGACGGTGCCTACTGTTGGATTGGTGGTCATTTTCTGCACTGTCTGTGATCTCATGTCCAAAGGTACACTTGTTTTCACTCAAAATATATCTAGGAAATGTAATTAAGATCTCTTAAATTGAATCTGAATGGGATTCAACTTTTTCTAACTACAGAGAGGGAAGCAGATTCACAGTCATTTGTAAAGGGGCTCCAACCCCTCCCAGCCTCTAGCCATGCACACTCCTCAAACACAGATGTCCCCAATTGGATGGCTGAAATGTTGGCTTTATGCATACAAACATATTCAGGCCTGGACCTTGCCATGTGGTAAACTGCTTGCTGGTGGCACCGCACGCTTACCTTTACCGTGACTTGCTCGGCTCATCAGTTCTTCGGTGTTCAGCTGCACACTGTGAGAGTATAACATGGCTAGATAGGCGCAGCAGCACATATGACTTATAGATGTTTTGAACTGTTTGAAATATATAAAACCTCTTAATGGGAGACTCTAGCCATCAAATTAACTTTAAATTACAGTTGTGTCCCTCTTGGAATTGCATGGATGGATGGATACAGAATTCCCCTGTATGCATTTACCTCTTGCTCCTACATGTGCAGGAGATGTGGTGTTTAGCATAACAGACGTCCTGCTTGCCAAAGCACATATGTGGATTACTCATCAAGGCAAGCGCTTCAGGGGGTCTACCAAGACTCTTGAGTGCCATGATATTTGGGACCACGGAGAGGATTGTATGCTGCAGCTTCTGCAAAAGATCATTATCTGCCACCCTCTCTGTAAAGTAAATATTATTTACACTAAAGTCTGTTTTAAGGGTTGAGAGTTGTTGGAGATTTGGGCAGATTTTGCCAGATACCTGATTTTTAGCATTGAATTTTCTTAGAACGGGTATAATGGGCACAAATACTAGATATCTCGCTTGGTTACAAAAATTGTGCCCTCTAAACTATAACATTGCCAATTATCAATGAGATTTTGCGGCCTGCATAGTTTTGGTTGGAGACCTATTGTGTAATACACCCTAAATCCCTCTAGATTGTAAGCTCTTTTGAGCAGGGCCTTCCTCGCCTGTTGTCTCTGTTAGTCAATTTGTTATGTTACATACTAGTTGTTAGTTGTCATTGTACAGCGCTATGGAATTTGATGGCGCTATATAAAACAATAAATAATAATAATAGACCTTTATTTTATCAACGCCAAATGAGTTATAGGAATCAAATATTGATTAAGCTAAGGCAGGATTTGGCTGGGAATTTTTGGAGAACCCACTAAATAGTGATTGGGTCATAAATACTCTTATTAAGGCCTATGAATTAACTAGAAGCTCACCTTATTTGAGAAATAAAACCTGGGACATCTATGTGATTGTAAGAAAGGTAAAAAATATTTTTTTTCTTTCAAAATCATGATTATTCTCTGTGGTAATATGGAATAATATATATCAGCTGAAACAGGATTTTATGTGGTTGACTAAGCAGTCAATATTTTGAAGCAAAAAATGCTTTGTTTCGGCTTAACGAGGTCTTAGGAGAAAATTCTAGGGTCACAAATCTTGATCAGAGGAATGTCTCCTGAAAAAAGGTGACATCTGGTTGCCGTAGCCGAGCATCTGGGGAACGCTCCGCAACTGCCCTGTCTTTCAAATTCACAGCATCTTGGTTGTAGGTTTTAGTGAACGTCTATAGTGTTTGAAGTTCGTTGTTTACAGCCGCTGGATACCCAGACACGTTTTCCATGCGCAGCTCTACTTGTATGTTAATGATACACAATTTCTGCATTTGATAGTTGAGTGTCGCCTTCAAATTGTTTGTCTTTTCACACCTCCCAGCTCCTTGTCTTGCACGAGATGCATTCATGTGAACGCATCTTCAACTGTGAGTGTGTTGCATACTCCGCAACAAGCCAGCCCTTACAAATAAGAGTTCCAGGAGGCAATAGAGATGGGTGTTTAACTTCCTATAGGTAACAAATGCATATTATTCTTCATTGTTTCCGGGGACTTGCTACCTGTGAATCTTCTCTTTGAATCTTTCAATTGGAAAAACAAATCCTGTCTCCTGTACTGAACTGCAAACGTTTTTGTGAAGCTCGCTTCCCTTTCTGTCTGGATTTGCATTAGACGGAGGTGCTTTAAACCCCAAAGTAAATTAGTATTGAAAGTGCGTAGCTAATGAAGCCTATGCAGTTCTGTTTTTGCCGTCCTCAGCAGAACATGCGGTGCTGCTGTGTACTCTGTCACCTGAAGGTAAGAAGAATTTTGCATTGTCTTTTTTTTGGGGGGAGGGGGTGGACTATTTTTATAGAAGATTACTTTTGGAAAATACCATCTGTAAAATACTGTCTGCTACTGTACTCCTCATTACGGAACTGCAGAAATAGAAACATACATCCGATATGCGTAAGCTTTTGTATGATTGTAGTTTACCTGTGTGTGTGTGTGTGTGTGTGTATGTGTATATATATATATATATATATAAATAACTTTTCCACAGTACTTTTGTATAATATATATGTGTAATTTGTAATTAGTGTTACTATACCATGATGGGGATGGGCATGGGGCTGTCTAATGGGATGGGCACGGGTGCCCAGGCATTAAGCTAGTAATCAAGATTCCTGATGGCGGCCCTGTATACCACCACCGTGGCATGTAGAGGCATTTCATTTTTTTTATACCCTTTCATTGGTTTTATGTTATTTACCCCACCATAAGTATTTGTTGTAAAATGACTGAAATATGGTCTTGTGGTATGTCACTAGTAGTTTGGTTGATTATTGCAGCCACCAGCTGTAAGTGAGCGACTGCCCATTGTCAACTCTTTGTAATAATTTGTTAAATGGATGGTTGCGGAATTGAGCTTAAATTTTATTCACTGAAAGGGAAGTTACAAGATGCTTGAAAAAAGTGGGATGGAGTGAGGCATAGCTATCCTCCTTCCAGTAAGCGCTAACATACTGACGGTCTCAAGCAAAATGAAATACAGCAGTTTGTGGATTGCAACCCTTAAAGTTCCAGGCTTTGCATTCTTTTATGACTTCAAGTTGAAGAAGAAAGGGAACTAACCAAGAGCTGCCACCAATATTATTTGGCGGATGGTGTTTAGAGGAGGAGAATGCCATGTTTTTCCTCTGATAATGTACTTGAGGTTTGTTTTAATGCGCGCACGTACGCCTTTTCACTTACGATCTGTATACACTTCATACTCCAAGTACTTGCATCCGCTTCAAAAGACAAACAAAAATTCAGTACAGAAATGGCAGCAGAAACCAAATTACATCGAACTAACATCTGCAGCTCTCTTGGCTCCTCAATAAGTGAGCTCATCTTTCCTTATTTTTTTTTTCTTCTTAGTCCCAGCGCTTTTGGTTCATTCCTCAACTGACCGCATATCATCGTGCATTCCCCAAAGCCGACTGCACCATCCCTTTCAGCAAACATTGAGAATTCTTTTTTTACCCCTCCATAAAACCAAAGTCTCCACGCCCTCTGGCTGGATTTAATAAAAATGGTGTGTGTGTGGGGGAGCAATGAAATGTACAGGAGCACAATACCCATAAGCCACAGCTGTACAAACCTAACAAGCCAGACAGACTCCTTTTTCCAATATAAAAGAGAAAATCATTGCAAAGCCAGTATTTTTAGTATAACTCCAAAGTAAGCATTTTGGTGGGTTTCAGGTTTTTTTTTAATTATTTAAAAAAGGGAGTTCCACGCAAAGGGAAATGGCCGTGAAAAGCAGTTTCTTTTACGCTAGCCTCCTTAAGTGCCATAAGAGTAACCTGTGTATTTCAGAATGTTAAAGCTGCTGTTCCACTACTCTGTCAAATTTAATGCTGTTCTATTTAAACATATATTGTATATTTTTTGAATCTTCATGACAAATTATATTAGTATGTGTACCCCTATGTAATATTTTTTTTGTTCATTATATCTTTGTTACTGATCACAAGGCATCTTTGTAGGGTTACAATACAGCCTGTAGATTTAGTGAATGTGAAAAGGACAAAATAAACCTGTCAAGTCACAGGCAGTCTCTGGAACATCAAAGAAGCCTCACCCTTTGAAGTTAAAATTCACCATAAATAAAAGCCCCCCCTTTTTTTCATTCTGTTGAAATCTTTGGGGTATGGTCACGCTGTTGTCAAGGTTGTAATTCAGTGTATTTTCCGGTGATAGAAGAGATGTGTATGCTTTGGGATATACATGTCTTAGAAGTGTTCAGGGAATCGGTCGCTAGATTTTAAGATCCTACATAACCAGGTAATGGGACGTGCGCAGGCCCAGTTGAATAAAATGTTAGTATTTTGCCTGAATTGTGCTGTTGAAGAGGTGTTAAACAGCATACATTCTAGTAATGTATTATGGAGTTTATCTGGTATAACATATTATGCTGATCCATTTAATTTCAGGGACCTGTTTGTGTCTCATGCATGCGCATCGTCTTGGTTTACCGTTGCATCTACAAAAGGCTCTCCGGGTTCTTGAAAGCGGTAACTCTTGCATTCCCCACACATGTTTACATTCTCCCTCACTGTTTTAGCCTCTACCACTTCTGCTGCGAGGCTGTTCCATTTATCTACCACCGTCTCAGTAAAGTAAAACCTGGGCTGAGAGTCAGGTTTGGGAGACTTGAATTTTGACAGATTCCTGATTTTTCTCAGAACGGATATGATGGTTCTAACCTTATTTGTTTGCATTGGAGCAAAAACTGGATATGTGACTCTGTTACAAAAATAGTGCTCTCTAAACTTTTGCTTTGCTGATTATCAATGTAAGAGCCTCGACCACTTCTGATTCTTTTCTACAAAGCATATTGTACCAGCTGTAGTCTATTAACTTCATATTTATTATTATATTTCTATATTCTAATGAACCCCCAGCCCTGTGCCGTACATAATAAACATGTGAATAATGACCTTTATAAATTGTTGTTATTATGTTACATACTACTTGCTTTGTCCTGTCTACAAGGACAGTGCTATGGAATTTGATGGTGCTATATAAAACAATTAATAATAATAATGTATCTGTTTTGTTTGATACAAGATCATTACTTTCTCACATACTGATTGCTTTGGTAATGCATTGCTTCCAGTTCCAGTGCAAAATCATTGTGTGCGCTGGTTTTTATTATTATTATTATTATATTAACATAATAAAAATATTATATATATGTGTTTGTGAACATCAGCCCTTTGAGAAGCAGGAAGTATAGTAAAAAGTTTGCACTGCCTGTCCTTTGGGACATTTAATTCCACAAGCACTACCACCTTTTGATACAAACAAACCAAAAATGCTTCCTGTCGGTGCTCTATTTTTATTTTGTGTTATAGTAACTCCTTGCTAATTATAGCTATACCTTACATTGTTACATTTCTTTTGAATTGCAGGGCAACAGCAGACTAGTATCGCTACAGTACGAGAATACATGCGCGAACCATATGACTTTGTTTGCACTTCTAATGCTTGATTGAATTTATTAGATTGTTAAGCGATGGCATGATATCGTTGTGACCGAGGGGTTAACGAATGCTGTAAGCGAGTTTTGTATGTAAGTGTTGTTTGATTAGTTTTACTTGTAAGTATGTTAACAGTACATGGGCTTTAAGGGGCGTTTGACCTTCTTATTAGTTTTTCGTGTTCCGTGTTGGGAAATAAAGCACGTGGACGTATCGGTTCTCGTGCTTAACCCATTAATTGGCAGAGAGCCGAGCGACTCCTTTGTTGCAGGAGGAGAGATCGATGCATTGCTTTGCACAATTGTTAATTAGGAAGCTGGAGGGATGTGCCGCGGCCTCGCCAATAGCTGTGTTTTAGTAATAGCAAAACCAATTAAAGGAAACAAAATATTCCGTGACACAGCGGTTCTGCTACACTAGTCACTTACTGGAAGGCCATTTGGCTTCTATTTAAAACACGAGCTATGCAGCTCTTCAACTGGCGGGCAAAGCAGTTCGGTAAAAGCGATGGCTGGCCGTGCTCTGAATCACAGGCATGCATAACGGGGGCTAATCGATTCTAGCTTCAGGCCAGTGGCTCAAAAGCCTAGCGCCTGCCTGCATTGCCCCCTGCCACGCTGCCTAATGGAGAGAGAATGCAGGGCTTCTCTGGCTTCCATTTCCTCAGTAGACGGCACCTCACTTCCTGCCCCTTTCTGATAATGGCTCCTGATGGTGGCTTTTCCTGCCCTATTTCCTGTTTCTTTAAGAGGGGGGATGTAGAGATCAAATAGTTCTCTGTAGTTTTATATATGTTGGGGGGGGTGAGATTTTTCTGACACCTCTATTGTTGAAAGCAGCTGTTTTTTCTTCTACCTCTTTAGAGATTTATAATTCTTTTCTGCGTGTGACAATTTATTCCAATCGAATTTCTGCTTCATATCTGCCTGACGCTTCAAGATAGGGGCAGTGCAGACCCGCACAATCCTCTTAATCGTAACAATACAATGCCGTAATCTTTTGTACCACGCCGATTTGCAGCCTCCTTCGAGCCTTGCGATGGATCCGGTACGGTTGTGGTCTGGTTCCCGTAAGGGCATTATACGTTAATTCAAATATGGAACGGAATCTTCCCTTTTCATAACGTCTTTAAAAAGAATGCCATTTTTTGTTTTTTTTATTGACATAATTATGGCAACAGATAATGAGCTTTACTGTAAAATCAGACATATAGTACTTTGGTAGCTTTAAACGGGAAGAGGGGCATTTTAGACATACCTAAAACAAGCAAGATCTCTAACATTTTCCTGAAAATGTTCATCCCAAGTATTGGGATCATTTGATTTAACATAAATGACAGTATAACATGGTCAAATTCACTGTTGTGCAGCTTTGACTTTTCCCAAGTTCTCTTGAGATGACTCTCCGTTGACTTCAGTGACAGCCAACCTTAGGAACTACATAGAGGATTCTAGTATGAATATTTTTTACATTTTTGATCTTTAAAATGAATGTCATTAACAGAACTATCGTACAGCTTATTCGTTCTTATCACGTTCAAAGCCAGATTTCCCATGTGATACACACACAGTAGAGCCACGTGAACCATGGGAAAACAAGCCAAAATATTTGGTTCATATATCCATGAAAAAAATAAATCCAGGTGGCATTATGATTGTTACAGTCATGATAGAAGGTATCTCCACTAATACCTATTTTTTTTCTTTAGCAATCCATTTACCACATTTTTTTTACAATAGTGTATAAGGAATTCCACAATGTATGTGTTCAGGGGGTGATTTTATGTTGGTAGATATTGGATCCGAGCCTGCTACGTGTACTTTCCCATGACAAATCTATGTGACTGATCTGCTTTACTGCAGGAACGAGGAACGGCGGAGTTTAGACACTGTATGGATTACATCTTAATTTTAGAAAGGAAAAAAAAAAAACGGTACTTTTTTTTTTTTTCTTCTTCTCCTGGAACAAAGTCAAAAGGAAAAACAAAATCCCACGCTGTAACCTAATTAAAACAAATGCAGAGCTTTCATAGTTTTTTTTTTATCCTTTTTTTTTTTTGGGGGGGTTCAACAACAAAACTAGGCCTGTTGAAAAGTTCGAAGTAAACATTGTTTTATTTTTGTTTAATGGAGTAAGAGGAATGTTTCTTGAAAATGTGACCCATGCGGCTAAAAATATCCGAGGTTGGCAGCACTGCTTTCTCCTACCCCCTCGTCCGTGCCTCACCCTGGTGATGGGAAGTCCTTATTAATTGTAAATGCCTGACTGGAGAGAGCAATACATTTAAACGCAAGCACGCAATGCAGCTTAGCCTGAATGCGGCTGAGATGTCCTTCGCTGCTGCTGCCCTGCGGTGAATTGCGGTGCTGTGTTCTGCATTGGCACTCTTTTTCCTTAATTAGAAAATAACTTAACATTCCAGCTGGCCCTGTGTCGTATAAACCTAGTTTATCCTCCTTTGTCTCACAGCTAAACAGAGCTGTAAAGATGGATGACCTCTACAGTTTCTGTTATCTTGAGTTGCAGCTTAGACCAGCTGGAGATGCAGATGTTGGGACCTCAAGCAACTGAGCAGTAGGAACGTATGAAAGACTGTAGCATCCTTCCTAATTGGAACAAGAGTGATATTACAGGTGTAGGTAGAGTGTTAATAGATTATGTTTACCCTTGGAATTCATTTGCTGGTTTGGAAAGCTTTTATGTTGCTCCCAGTGCTCATCTGTGGGCCAGGTCCTTGAAACCCAACTTTTTGTTGCACTCAGAGAATAGGGACAACCAGTGTCCACTTTCGGCACTCATGGTAGAAAACTTAAGAATTGAATAAATGCAAAAGCCAGCTCACCTCCCTATATATTCGTCTGCACGGATCCGCACGGACTTGATGCGTGGAATAAACACAGAAAAAGAAGGGGTCGATCCAGCACTTGAATGAAAAATCTGTGATAAAGAGCTGGGTGCCATTCGAAGCGCGTCCAGATTTCGGGTCTCCTGTTCACACTCAGGTGTGAACTATGTTTTTTAATATTGAAGTAAAAATAAAACAGGAAAGTTTTTTCATTCAAGTGCTGGATCGACCCCTTCTTTTTCTTTGAGAAAACTTAAGACTCTTGAAGAACAGGATTGTTTGGAGGGATTGTCAATTCACTGGAGCATTAGAAACACACAGATATGTCAGTGGTCCACAATGCAGTCACTTGTCATCGCCATGTCTATCTGTTTAATGTTTCAATAAATACATTTTTCTCCAGATCCAATCCCAGGCTTAAATAGCAAAGCCCTCCTAGCCCCTCTCAACAGAATATTTATCATAGAATCAAGCCACTTTAAGTGAGATGTCACTTTATCCTACAAATGGCAGAATGAGTTAAGCCTGTGGTCCCGAGCTCTGCCATTAATCTTCTTTACTGGTCTTTGAAACTTTCGGTGCATGACTACCTATTTAATACCACCATTTTACTGATCAAATCTAATATTGGCTTCCAACATAAAAGAAATAATGATTTAAGTGATTTTTGGTTAACCATGCTCTCTGCATAAAATAGGTGCTCCAAGTGGTTTTAGGGCCCCTAGGAAACCAAGTGCACAGTCTTTTAAGGCTACACTACCCCTAAGGGGATATGCAGCCCCTTACTTTTCTTCCAGACCAAAGTCGCGGGAGGGCCAAATCCTCAGTAGAGGAGACCCACTGAGGTATTGAAGGGAAGACTAAAATCAATTCCACATGTGCCCCCAACTGCGTAGCATGAGTATTTTATGTTGTAAATACTCGTACCAGAGCTGCTGGTCATTCCTGAGTTATGTGATGGAGACCATGATCTCATTTTTAATCTTCATCTGTAGTTATTCCCTTTTATGTAAACGTTTGCCATATTGTTGGTAACATTTTATAACCAGGCGTATATAATACAAATTCAGCAAGCCAAACTTCCTCAAGAATAGATGTTGCTGGTTAATAGCATCCTTATTTTATATTGACTTCCTT
>VKOC01008923.1:0-10416 GCA_009364415.1 Spea multiplicata | reverse complement strand
ATTTGCACACTACAAAAACCGTATTTCAGCCAAAAAAACTTTACAAATTGCAATTTACTTCTGGAAAAGGTGATTTATTTTTTTTTGTAAAAAGATGAAAACCAAGGTGATGGTAAGGTGTTGGTTTTCTACCTGGCAAAGACATCCGCACTCAGCACAGAGCCAATGATGTTCCCAAGATGAGGTACATTGTTCACATAGGGCAGAGCACTCGTGATCAATACGTTCTTCTCGCCCTCTAAAGGAAGTCTGGAAATAAGAAAATAGTGTCCACACGAGAATTAATAGACAATGAGGGCTATGCAAAAAGTGGCAACAGGAGTAAAACAGCAATACGTATAAACTGTTCCACGGTAAAATATTCTGGATTAAGATTGTCACACCAAAACGCAGATCTGTGTACAAAATCACATCATAAAATTTGAGGTATCCTAGGTATTCATATTTGTTGGCTTTTTGTAAATAACCTACAAAGTAAACAGCTACATTCAGAACGGTGTTAGGAAACACAACAGAGGTATGCATAGAGCCCGGTAGATCGGTTTATACATAACACTATGCTGCGACCACCACTACTCTGTATGAGCAGCGCCATGTTCGTTAACAATTAATCAGTTGATTCAAATACAATCCAGCTCCCACTTACATAGGGTGTGATCTTTCTTTGGGCTTAGGAGCATCAACAAAGCCTTTGGTCCAAATTTCAGCAGCTGCAGCAATTTCCTCCTCAGACAGGGCCTGGACTGCAGAGTCTTCACCCTTTAAAAATAAATAAATAATAATAAAAAAAAATTAAGTAACAAATGCAAATAGACCGGAAACACAAAGAATGACATCAGCAAACAGAGCAGATTATAAAATATTATTTTATTAATATATTTCATATTTAATATTAAAGTGAAGATGCTTTGTGTTACCGTGATTGATGTATAATGTGATTACAGATCTTTTACAACTAAACATTGGCCGTTTCCCCGTGAGAAGATGCTACCTCTTGTTCATTGCAGGCAGGCTTGTCGGTTGGGTTCACCGGTGTAGGCAGTTTCTGGAGGTACAGCTTGAAGGCCAAGGAGCCCTGTCCCTTCAGCAGTGATTCAGCAGCCTTCTTACACTCATCCAGCTGACTTATGTTGCTAAACCATCTCTTCAAAGCAGCTAGCTCTTCTAGTATGAAAAGAAAAAAACAGTTTCAAATGGCAGCACTTCCCCTTATTGCTTGTAGTTCCCCCTATTTGTAAAAATGAAAAGAAAAAAATCCCTATTGTTGTGGACAAAGAGCTCTATTCACTAAAGGGACGGTTTTGGTTTCAACTACACGTAACTGTGCATTATGAAGGACCAGCCACAGTGACGTTATTCTGCAGGGAGACCTTGGCTGGTCCTGGATTATGAAGGGCCAGCTAAGTGAGGTGAGGAAGCTGAAAGCACGACTCTCACGTAAACTCTCTATTTAGTAAATAAACACCAAAGGTGTGATATAGGAGAGGTCCATGGGTGGCAAGAAAAAGCAAAAGCACTAAATTTCACGAAATTAATGAATTTAGTAAAGATAATTTATGATCTATAGGCAAAACAAAAATAAGCCAGAAGCTACTGATTTCAGGGTACTGGTATTTTCCTCAATACGCTACACAAGCCTCACCTGGTAGATTTGCCACATCTGAGACAAGAGGGTAGATGGCGCCCCACACAACAACATCAGCAAGAGACAAAGCATTCTAGAAGACAGAATAATGGCAAGGTATTACAGCAACACAAATCTGAATATTAAGAATACAATTTAGCTTATTCTACTTGGCAAGAAATGTAATGGGTCATATCAATTTTACAGAAAGTCTTCAGTCTGGCCTAGCAAATTACGAAAGTGAGCTACAATCCATGGATTTGGGTGGAAACCTGAGCCTCCGATAAACCGAGCTCCATTGCATTCTGGAAGTCTTTTGCTTAAATCAGAATAATACATTTGCCAGGCTGCATCAGACATGATATGCTCTGTAGCTTGGGGCTTAAGAGATTTGTCGAAACACCACTGATACCGAGACAAGCGGACCTTTGCTCAGGCTATACTCAGCTACAGCCCTCCAACTCTCCACCTGTGAATGGCTTATACCCAGTATGTTTTATTGGTAGATTCGCACAAATGGCTTCCATTTTTCGCCGTTCACGGATTAGCTGGAGGTTTTACAATGACCTTCCCCAGCACTCTGTGCTTTCTTGGAACAATTTTGTATTGCTAGAGTTCTCATAGCATCAGCATACAGCAAACTGGCTGTGCATTAATTTACGAAGATATAGGATGCTGGGAAAAGGGCGAGAAGGTAATAACATGTGGGATGCGGGAGCTACACAGACAAACTACTATTTTGGTATGCCATGCATTTAAAGATTAATATCACATAAAATTATTGAAATACATATTTTTTTTTAAATAACATTTTAGGAGTACATGTTTGCATGCCAGTGGTAAGTTAGCAAGATCCTTAAACCGAGAATCAAAATGAGAAAGAAAACCCACACATGCTGTAAATCACATAAATCACATCTGTTTGATTGCGCGAGCCAAGATGCAATATCTAAGTACTTACATCAACGAGATAGACACTATTTTTCTGCGCAAGGCTCTGGTCAAGTTGGACAAACGCCTTGCGGATGGTTCCTATGGCTTCTTCCTTTTTCTTTCCCTGAACTACATGAGAATGTAGGGCGGCAAGTAACAACGGCTAGAGGTAGAGACAGGGATCATGACATTTTAAAACCATAATAACATAATTGAACTGCCAGTTAGAGAATGCATTTATCACAATGTACCCAGCGACTGACGTATTTTATAGAACCTACTTGTAGCTCCATGGACTCCCATTCCAGCCACTGATTGTTTAGGTCGGTAAGGTCTTTCCCAGATGACAAGAAAAAGTACCTATGGTGGAAAAACCAAAATATATTACCTTACTTTCACTTTGGGACAATGTTCAAGCAATGTATAGATGAGAAAATCCCAGCCAACCAGACCCTTAGAGGACTTATTATTTTACTCTCTGAAGAAGAACAAATCCACATTCAATGAACACAACTCTCTAGTGATTTAAATATGTGGTCTAGAACTTTTCATTTAATTACATTAAAAGTAAACTCCAAGTAGGAACTGGTCTGTCAGTTTGTATAGGAGTATAGATTTTACTCTATTGAACAGCTGAAGATATGAGGTACTGGAATTTAATTAGATTTTAGATTATTTTCTGTGATTTTGGCAGCCTGCTGAAAAACGTTTTGTAAATAACAAGTGATATTTTGCATATCTTGGACATTGCTTCCTCATTACAATGTGTAGAAGGTCCACACCTCAGGTTCCATAGACTAAACGCCATAGATAATGACCAATGCACCTGCTTCATGATGATGAGAGATGTTGCAACACAAGAACGCCCGCCATTAAAACAAGATTTTACATGGGGCGTGATATATACTATAACACATCTGCCTTTTCTATACAAAGAATTTCAGGCAAGCAGAGCTGTTTTATTCAGCCTAGGTGAGCTATCTTGGGAGAATGGTTCTAGATCTTGGTAGATGTGGACGCCACCAGTTTCTCCTGCTGATACTACTGTGACCTCAAGCTGTAACTTACTAAACAGGTATAAATTGTGAACAGGCCTTACATTATCACAAGCTCTAGAAAGAGTCAAGACCAACAGGGGATGATGAGACAGGATTTGTAGTTTTGTTGTTTTGCAATTCAAATAGGGCTTGAGGCCGAGGACCAATCTCTTGGAACGTATTTAACTTAGGCAGAGTACCAAATTGTGCCTCCCTTATCCACACATTAAATTCCCAATAAAGAGGAATGCAGGGGCATGTAATGCCCTATAGTATACTTTAAAAAACAGCTGCGGTGATGGAAGACCAACAGTAAGGCTTGTTGCACCAATCACAGGATCCCCCACTTATCCAGGACATAGACCCCTATATAAAGCAGGACATGACGGGTACCTCTATGTGAAGAGGGGAAAGATTACCATGGGGCTCAGAGTGGGCTCCTGACAGCAGATATGACTGGTGTTGAGAGTGTCCATTGTGTGGGGACCACTAACAGAGTGTGGTCCATAGCCGTGTTATCATTAAAGTTGGCCGTGCCATGGCAGTAGATTAATTTGCCAGATCATTGATCCATTTTGCATGCATTGCTCAACAGGGATGATCATGGTTTGATCTACTTACCTACAGATCGCATTGGATGTAAATAGGAAGTTTCCATTGTCTAGTTGCAGGGCCGGCAGTTTCGGCTGTGACAGAAAGGGCACAACCTTTTCTGAAGGGGAATAAAACGCGACTGCAGATTACATAAATTGCCAAGAGAGATAAGACACAATTTGCCAAGTAAGCCAACAAGTATTTCACGGCAGATAGAACAAAAATGAAAGAAACTGCCAGGCGATTTCACACAAGAGTTTCATCATTTATTATTAATCAATAAAAAGCTAAGACCAACAATCATCTGCTGACCATCTGTACTATTATAGAATTCTAACATCATCACCCCTTTGTAACAACCTAGATTTTTTTGGTAATACCATCATGTGTGGCTTACATTCTCACAACGTGCTTCGCTTACCTTCTTGTTGCAGCCTTTGGACCTCCACGTTTGTGGCCCAGAGAGCGGCAGCTGCCAGCACCTTAACCCCATGCGGGTTTCCCTCACTAACAACGAGCTTCATGCCGGCTAAAGAAATAAAGTACGATCACCCGGCACCTAGGCTTTCATTCACAGCTGATGCAACGCATAGGAAAGCAACACGCACGTGGACCGCAAAGGACACTGGGGCATGTAGTGTCAAGTGACTGCCCGACAATGCAAATGGCAGCTATGGAAGAACTACAATTCCCAGTGCGCAATACGTACGTAAAAACGTGCTTTACGCATGTGGGTGTGCGCTCCTAGCGGAGCAGCTGTTGACTGGAGGCTGGAGCGAGCGGTTTCCTGGGGAAGAGTTTTGCAATGCATTTGTGTGTCACCGGATTTGGAAAGACCATGTCTACGGAGAATAATAATTTTAGGCGGGCTTTCCTAACAATTAGGGGTGTAACTAGAAACCACCGGACCTGGTGCGAAAATTCTCCCCGGCCGCTCCAACTTCAACAGTTAGTCTGTGCCGTCATTGACCCTTGCCCCCTGCCCCCCCTCCTTCTAACATAAAACACTTAAACACGCAAATTACACACATTTACTAATACTAACATACGCTCCATCTCACCCCACTTACATATCCATGCTCACACAATTACATGTCTGTACTCACAGACACAATTACACATCCATGCTTACATACATGCATCCATGTATATACACACACAAACATACATCCCGCCCCTGCTTACCTTCATACACTGTGGAGGCAGCCTTGATTTCACTGCAGGGTCACGTGACCCGATACACTCCTGTCTCCTCGTGCCGGTTCGAAATAGTTTAGAAAGTGCCTTTCGACCTGGATTGGTGCAGTCCAGGTTGGAAGGGCCCTTTCTAAACAATTTTTGACAGGAAGCAGGGGTCTCGCCGGGCCCCTGTAGTTACGCCAGTGCTAACCACGTAAAATAGTTGAAGGTATGGAGAATAAACATTTTCATTACATACCCCACAATTGATATCACGTTTCAGGGGCCAAAGGGTCGGCAGAAACCTCAGTGAAGGTTCACAGAAGCCTACAGAGCTTTGATGGGTCACGTCCCGTGTCACCATGTGGATTAAATGCACGCTTGTCTTTAATTGTCATGGGTCACAGGGCAGCCCTATGTTACTGATCCGAAACATATATTTTTTGTTGGTGAGCAATACATCCTCATGTGATCACATAAAATCCAGTTTAATACGGCAACTCACCCTACTACGCTAACGAGTTCACAGAATTTGATATTTGAATTTGACAGCAAAGCACACTATATACAGATACGTTTATGTATAACTATATGTATTTTATGTGCCACATATGTATTTTTTTTTTTTTACTAATGTTTACTAATACAAGACTCATATCTTACTGATATCCTAATTGTACCTGTAGGCCTGCCCATCCTCTACTACTGCTACTTAGCCAGGGACCTCCTGTCGTAATGTACTTTGCCAACTGTACCCTGATCAAAATGTCTGTAGACTGCTGTACTTATTCACTAAGGACAGACGCACACACACCCTGTCATTGTTGCTTAAAGCCCAAGCTGAAAGTGCCCATGGCATGAACCACTTAAGTCAAGGGGCATATGGAATCCATCCTCAGTTTTTCCTCTAATCTAACTATTGCCTCGATCAACACGATCAACAGCCAGCTACCATACCATCAAAATCCCAAATAATAAAAAATAAAATACCCCACGCCCACAATTTGTAAACATATATATATATATATATATATTCATTCTAGAAATGGGTTGAAGACTGTGGATTACAACTCTCATTACCCTCAGCCATGCTGATGATGAAGGTGATGGGAGTTGTAATCTACAAAAGCGGGTGCACCAGAAAAGGAAAAGACTGGCATACAGGGGAGGGCTGGCACCTACTGGCATTAGGTGGCAAGTAAAGCCCCCAGTAGCTCATATACACTTTGGCACACTTATTTTCACACACATATACACTATATGAAGAAAAGTATTGGGACACCTGACCATTACACCTACGCGAACTTTCAAGAAATCACATTGTAAATACATGGACATTAATATGTAGTCGGCCCCCTTTTGCAGCTATAACAGCTTCCAGTGTTCTGGGAATGCTTTGTACAAGAATTTGGAGTGTTTCTGTGGGAATTTTTGCCCACTCATCCAGTACAGCATTTGTGAGGTCAGGCACTGATGTTGGACGAGAAGATCTGGCTTGCAATCTCCGTTCCAGTTTATTCCAAAGTTTGTTCGATGGGTTGAGATCAGGGCTGTGTACGGCAAGTTAAGTTCTTCCACACCAAACTCATCCAACTATGTCTTTATGGGCCATGCTTTGTGCTCTGAGGCTGTTAGAATATTCTTTGTCTTGAATAATCTAATCTTCTCCAGTGATCAAACAGCAATCAAGACCACAGCTTCAATGTCTATTAATTAGGTTTATTAGATAACAAATTATCAATTCATACAATACCAATGCTGGAACAAATGTTGATAAAAGGTATTGTAGGCTCAGTATCTTGGTGAGATGTAGATGAGAGCGTGGAAAGAGCGTAGAAAGAGCGTAGAAAGAGACCTTGCCCTTGTCGTAATGCCAATTTATACCCCTTTACACTTGGTTAGGGTATACGTAAAAGAATCCTATTGGAACAGTAATATGATACACCAGCATCCCACAGAAGACCCTCTAAGCTACGTCACTTAACTGATACCATATGTTCCTACCACTCAAGTTGCATTCAGGCCTAAAAATGTGCAGAACAAAATAAAAGTATAAAACTGATTTCTTACATTTCCCCCTGTTTATGGTTATGTACCATAAAATAAATGTTTACTGTCCATTCATACAACATTTGTATCACATTCAGTGAGTGCAGGAAGATATGTAGGAAGATAATATTACTATAAAAAAGGATCTGTGGAAGACTGATGCATCCTACGTCTTAACGTTTCCCTTAATACGATCTTTCCTTGCTTTATCTTCTCTCGAATAGTTAAATACGATTTTCTTATTCTACATAATACAAATATTTGAAAAATAATACAAATAAAAGATACAAATAAAACAATAATAAATGTGTGTAACAAAACATTGGTAACAGCGGAGCCAACAGATGATTTTGCCATAATTTCTGTTGACTTAGCAAAGTTTTTCCACCAAGATGTACCTGAGACTATTGACCATTCATGTTCTATGTTTTTGAGTTTACCTTGCTCATGTTGAAATACAATCTGTGATATATTAAAATTCCAAATTGTTATAAATTTACCATCTAAAAGGAGAGGTTTGGAATGGAGATAGTTTACCTGAAATGGACTTGATTCTTTAAAAATTTTGTTTTCACACACAGATATTGTTGGTGAGGTAACTTTTGCATCTACACATTTCCTTTCAGAATTTTTCAATATTAAACAACACTGATAATTCCCATTGTCATTGAGAGTAGGCTGGTCTTGATGATATGTAAATCTCTTCTCAGACCATTCTACTCTACCTACTAGACCTCTATGTATCATACTTGGATTTGCATTAGAAAAACTTCCCAGGAACTCATCACCCGTAGTCCATGTCATTAAAGACTCAGGAGGTAACACCGACTCAGTACTACATGTCAATACTAATTGATCCCTTCCTTCTAGGATCTCTATAGAATTAAGAAATACTTCTATATTAGGAATAATCAAATCTGTTACAGTAATTGCCATTTTCACATTTACAAACTTTGAATCCCTAAATGCTTGTATTTTCCATACTATAGGTGTATTTAATATGTTATTTTGTAGTATTGTTCCTGGTTGCAGAAATGTATACCATCCTTGTTCCGTGTATAATACCTTTGTTCTAGTTTCTCCATCTTTAGTTACTGTCAAACCTGGAGTATTTGGTGCTAGATCTCCAGACCAATCTACTATCACATCACCATGTATAACTACACTCAAGTACGCTACTTCATTTATAATATGATCCCAAGACCCAAATTTATCATCATCTTGTGTGTAGGTCCCTTTAGTCCAACTAAATAAATGTTTAGGCCGTATCGTAACATTAAACCTTACATTACTTTGTCTAGTGAAGTTAATTCTAATGTTACATACTGATAAGTACCCTTTCATTACCCCAAAACACACATGACCATTGAAATCATCAATTTCTCTTTTCTTCTTAATTATGTCTGGGAACCCTTGAGTATTGTTAAATTGGCTATACATTGGTTATCAAATCTGTAGATCTTCTTGACTCTGTAGATCTTCCTTAGATCCGTCAATCATCGCTATTGTCACCGTCAGAACTGCTAGAAACAAAAAGGATTGTCTCTTCTTGAATGTCAGATGTCTTTGCCATGATGGAATTTTTAATAATTTGGATTGTCCATTTGACTCTTACATACAACCTAAAAAACACAACAGATATGCAGCATCAAAATCTTAGCTGATACAACACCTTTATTATTATAGCAGCTCACTATAAAACATAATGTAACGTTCTAATATGATTCTTAAGAAATTGTTTAAAATGATTAACATTAAAGACTGCATCATTTTATAAAATAACCAAAAAAACAAATTATAACACATGAATTTGGATCATGAAATTAATTTTAAAAATATGGACAATAGTAAATAATACTTCAATTGATTACGGAAAAACATATTTGATCAATACAATACATAGTAATCCTTTTTAGTCATGACGCAAAACCCTGTTCTCATGAACTAAATTAAGGTTTTGAATCAACCTGAGAAGCAAGAAAGGAAATATCCCTAACTTGTACTTCTGCAAATGATGGACACTATGTAGTTGCAGTTTAACATATACAACATATCACATTACAGGATCTTAATTAACAGAATAAAACAAAACAACACAAAACTTTAACATATAACACATCTGATGTTGTTCATATATTTTTTCTTATAAATAAATTAACTATTCACAACATCTTCATAGAAGACAGAGTGCAGGGATACAGTACGAATTAGAGTTAATTGCTATACTAGCTCCCTATATACTGAATGAACATAGATCTACGTATTATAACTCTCACGACACTTACAACAAACATATTCCTGTGTAGTTCCTGTATTAGGTAAATCTTCTTTATTAACTTCAATCTCCCTAATTTGCCTAATCATTGGAGTGTAAAGTAAATCTCTTTGAGGTGTTACAGCCCTGTTAGTATATACATTTGGATCTGAACTGTAAACAAATCCATTTGATTTTCTTTGCTCTTTTAATTTTTTACTATAGAGAAATTTGCGACATTGTCTTTTAAAATGTCCCAGTTTCTTGCAATAGAAACAGTGAAAAGACTCTTTATTCCAAAACCTGTGTCCCCTGGGATTCTGCATCTGCTTTTGTTTAAACTCCTGAGGGGGAGAAGGGGGGTGAATTAAATGTGGTCTCTCCTTTCTACCTATATCCTTGCTATTAACCATGTTAACTACAGACACATTCATTTTAACCCCTTCATGTCTGCATTCTCTCCTGATTTTATCAATAAATGCAGCAGCATCCTCAAGTGTTTGCATATCCGAAGCAATGGCTATACTAGTAGGATCCAGGTAGTTAAACTTTTTAACAAAAACTTGAATCATAGAGGCAGGACATTCATCATCAGAAATGTTAAAAACTAATCTGTAAGCCTGCCCAAATCTTAATAAGAAAGAAAATGGATCCTCTGAAATTGTAGGTTTCAGATTTTCTAGTATGTCAGGTGTTGGATTTGCATTTCCAGTTGTAAACTTAATCAACTGCTGGAGTCTATCCTT
>VKOC01008920.1:0-10853 GCA_009364415.1 Spea multiplicata | reverse complement strand
GACCGCCCGCCGCATCAAACCACCGCGCAGACCGCCTGACGCATTAGCTCTGCAAGTGATGCCCGCGCCCGGGGGGGGCAGCTTTGGTCTAAGAACATGGTCCATGTGGGGAAGAGCAGTGAGGGAACCCCTGCACCCACCTGTGGCCATGTCGAAGAGGAAGGAATAGATGCTGCCTCGATCGTCTCCTGCCCACAGGATGCGCCCGGCAGAATCAAAGGACAGAGAGAGCACTCGTCCCGTGAGCTTACTGCTGCCTCCTTTAACCTTCTTTCCCGTAGATATATTCATAACGTGGACATTATGCTTCCCATTCCCGACCTGAGGAACAGGGGAGGAATAATCAGAGCGAGCACCAGCGCCTCTGAGAAGGCTCCAGGGGTGAGAGCGTGTAGAATGCGTGTGAGCACACTTATGTACATACACTAGACGATAGGACAGACGATTGACATGAATAGTCCAGGTGTAAGCAGGTAGGGGGTGTGGCTTACCACTGTCAGGTTATTGTTGATTGGCTGGAAGATGCAGCACAGCATTTGGGCGGAGTCTGGGTCGGGAATGTGGCGGATGCAGCGTCCTTCGTGCGTGTTCCAGATGCGCATGCTGCCGTCCAGCGAGGTGGACACGATGATGTCATTGGACAGAGACCAAGCGAAATCACTAACAGGACTGGTGTGTCCGCGCAGGGTCTGCAGCACGGCAGGGGGGGTGGGCACCAGCTGGCAGACTGAGATGGTGCCATCCAGCGAGCAGCAGGCCAAAAGGTGCTTGTCGTCATTAGCAAACTGCACCTTGGGGACTAAAGTACGACAGCAGTCAGTACGGAGCCCGGCGACGCAGGACAAACGCTACTAATACCCCCGAGAGAGGGAGCGCATGCGCAACCCA
The DNA here is from genome assembly GCA_009364415.1 of Spea multiplicata. Classification (NCBI taxonomy): domain Eukaryota; kingdom Metazoa; phylum Chordata; class Amphibia; order Anura; family Pelobatidae; genus Spea; species Spea multiplicata. The sequence goes on along the minus strand of VKOC01008920.1, from coordinate 9,965 downwards.
AAGCACAAGCTGCTTCTGGTCTCCCTACACACGTTCTCTCATTGGCTGTCTCACACAGGTGTCCCTACACGTGTTCTCTCATTGGCTGTCTCACACAGGTGTCCCTACAGGTGTTCTCTCATTGGCTGTCTCACACAGGTGTCCCTACAGCTGCTTCCCCATTGGCTGTCTCACACAGGTGTCCCTACAGCTGCTTCCCCATTGGCTGTCAGACACGTTTCCGTTTCACATTAAGAGACAGGTTCATCGCACAGAGTCCCCGGACGACTCACCGGCCTGATCCACGTGCTGGTCGAAGATGTGATACATGCCGGCAAAAGCGTAATTCTCACTCAGGGTCGTGTCTCCGGCCATCGCCCGACTTGCCTCTGCGAGCGGCGTCGGCACCACGCTGCCGGGAGCCCTGTGAACGGCAGCCGTTAGACCAATCTCTTTTTTACGCTCCTGCCCCGCTTATTGCCCCTTCTCACCGATCATCTTGCGCCACGCGGTTCATTTGCGCCTGGAGCTGGTAGGAGCCACGACTGACGGACCTCCTGTGGCCCCGACCTCCCTGGGAGCGCGGATCCTCGTCCAAATCCTGGGGAGAGAGAACGCAGCGTTAGAAATAAATACCCCGTCCGCCGCCTCCCGCCGCCAACACCAGCCTCACCTCCATGCGGTCCAAGGTGGTGCGGGAGCCGCGCACGCTGTTGCTGTGAGCGCGGAAGCTGCTCTGCTCGGAGAGGGGGCCGTAGCGCTGAGCGAGGAGCTGACTCCGCACTTTCAGGTACTGCCGCCGCAGCAGCGCATCGTATCCCGCTTTAGCATTCTCCCGCAGCAGCTGACTGCGCCGGCGGATATACTGCGTGCGGAACTGGGGGTGAGTCGGAGTCCGGTAAGCGTTATACCTGACGGGAAAATCTCCGGTTACTGCGGGCGCGCACACAGAGACACCCCCACCCCCCGTTACTGCGTGGACACACACTGACACACGCACACCTGTCCCCTGGTTACTGCACACACTGACACACGCACACCTGTCCCCCTGGTTACTGCACACACCTACACACGCACACCTGTCCCCCTGGTTACTGCATCACACACTGACACACCACACACCTGTCACCCGGTTACTGCACACAACACTGACAAGGCACACCTGTCACCCTGGTTACTGCACACCACTGACACACCACCACCTGTCCACCCTGGTTCTCCCGACACCACTGACACACGCACACCTGTCACCCTGGTTACTGCACACACTGACACACGCACACCTGTCCCCCTGGTTACTGCACACACGCACACGGTGACACACAGCCGGTGCCGGTGACTTGCCTCGCGTCCACTGCCAGCACCTGTTGCCAAACCGCAGCCATTCCACAGACAGCCGTTTCCTCCTCAGCCTTCAGGGAATTCCTGCGGAACAGAAACCGCGACGCGTCAGATTGTATTTATTTACCCGGTTAGTACCCCGGGGGGGGGGAGGGGCGTGATTTTCCGACCCCCGGTCAGGCCAGATGAATCCCCCGGACACACATATAGTGCTGCTGAGTATGTCGGTTTTACCTGATCTGCCGGAAGCGCCATCCGCCCAGCTGCTTGGGTGACGTCACCGGGAGAATGCTGCCTGCACCAACATGGCTGTACGACTAACCCAGCATCGTCTCCATGGCAATTTACGCAATTCCTCCTGGGAGGATGCGGGCGATGATGACGTCAATGGCGCGTTTCTGTCACAGTTTCAAAAACTGTAGCCGGTGAGATGGAGACGGCTGCGACTCGGTGAGTACAGAGAGTTTCCGTGACTACTCCCTGCCGCCAACCGGTGATTACAGGGGGTTTCCCGTGACTACTCCCTGCCGCCAACCGGTGAGTACAGGGGTTTCCCGTGACTACTCCCTGCCGCCAACCGGTGAGTACAGAGAGTTTCCGTGACTACTCCCTGGCCGCAACCGGTGAGTACAGGGGGTTTCCCGTGACTACTCCCTGCCGCCAACCGGTGAGTACAGGGGGTTTCCCGTGACTACTCCCTGCCGCCAACCGGTGAGTACAGGGGGTTTCCAGTGCCCCTCCCCAACCGGTGAGTACAGGGGGTTTCCCGTGTCTCCCTCCCCCAACTGGTGAGCTCCGGGGGTCACTACGGTTCCCCCACCCAGCTGGGATTTGGCTTTATTTCCGCCCCTGTTTGGTGGTGTAAGGAACGGTTTTATGAGTAGACGGGTAACGGGCAGGTACCGGGTAACGCTATTTACCCCCCCCCCCAAACAAAATCCCCTTTATTGGTAGAATTTGCCCTCACAGCCGCCTTCTTGCCTCATCAGTCTGCTGGATGCCGTGACCGGCGCCTTGGCTGTGGATGAGCGGCACCGCGAGGATGGCGATGGAGACGTGTCAGCCCGGGTGTTGGTGGATTCTTGTAAGGTGAGGACCGCGTGTGATGTCAGAGCCCCCCCCCCGTCTCGGGGGTTCGTGCCGGTTACCCGCTCTGGGGTCTCTTCGCTGTCGATAAGGCTGCATGCCGACGGCGCATTAAGCAGATCTGTTGTACTCGTTGTCAGGCGCGCTGCAGGAAGCAGAAGATGCTGTGTGGCCAGCTGCAGGTCCTGCACTTCCTGTTGGAGTTTCTGGAAGAAGCCGATACGGCGAACTGGGACGAGGCGGCTCCGGAGATACTGAGTGAGTCTGTAAACCCAGAGAGAGTATGTGACTGGCGCAGGACTCCACACCGGGCGCCCGGACCTGCAGCATGTGTTTGGGTGATCAATGCCCTGAAGTGCGCAGTTCTGCTGAGGACAGCCAGTACTCTATGTGTGCGTCTCGGGGACTGGCTTTCCAGCAGAGGTGGTACCGGATCATTGAGTGGTTTAATGAGCTTGGGGGTAAGAGGAAGCCAGGGGCCCGGTAAGATCAGGTGACCCCAAAGGCTCTTATTTGGTTCTGAGGCTGTTGATCTTCTGCAGGCCACAAGTTGGAGGAGGTGAAGCGGCACTGGAAGCTGCTGAAAGCGCAGTACCAGGAGAAGGTCCGGGAGGTGGAAGGGATCATCCCGCAGCTCGTCGACCGGCAGCAGCTGCTACGTGAGAAGCAAAAGCTTCTGGAAGAGTCTCTCCAGCGGTACGAGAGGCAGGTGAGTCTGGTGGCTCAAGGGGGGCGGACTGCCCGGGACCCGGCGGCTCGGAGGGGGGGGGACCCGGCACTCGCCTCCGAGTCTGACCTCTGTGTTTCATTTTTGCAGAAGGAGGAGACAAACTCTGTTCTACAGAAAAGGGTATGAGAGCCGCCCAGCGCCCCCTCGCTCTCCGCGCCCCCTCGCTCTGCCCACTCACTCTCAGTTCTTTCAGACGAAGCAGGAAGCGGAGCGCCTGCAGGACCTCGCACAGAGACAGCGGCAGGTAGTACAAAAGTGTGCGATTCAGATCCATCAACTGGAGGAGGAGGTGAAGAGGCTGGAGGAGTCTGCGAGCAGCTGGGTGCAGACTGTCTCTCGGTGAGCCTCGCTCTGGTATTGTATGTGTGCCCACCCCCCAGCTCTGAGTGTCCACTCACTGTCTCTCCACACTCAGGGACTCCAGTCTTCTCACAGCTCTGCAGGGATTCTCTGTGGTCTCTGTGGAAGAAAACACGTTGGTTTTGGATGTGGATGTGGATGAGACGCCCGACGCGCCGCTGCGCCTGATGCTGCGCTGGAGCCCCCAGGGAGGGTTACAGGTGGAGGTGCGGACGGGGCGTGTGGGAGATGGGGCGTCGGTGCCGGATTGGCGTCGGTGCCGGATTGGCGTCGGTGCCGGATTGGCGTCGGTGCCAGGCGCACGCAGATAATCCCTTGACGCTGTCTATTTCCGCAGACTGACGGACTCGTACCTGCCCCGCCGTGTGAGCTGCTGGCCGGCTCCGTGTCTCGCGTGAAGTCCGTAATCTTGGAGCTGCAAGCCTGGTACCGGAGCCAGGGCCACGTCCTGAGGGAGCTCAGCGGGTTACAGGACAGGTGGGAACTGAAAAGTCTGGGATTCGCTTACTATACAGGGCATTGGCAGCAGCCGTCACAGAGCTTCTCTGGCGGGAGACGCTTTGCTGTTTGGGGGGCCCCGTCTGTCTGCGTTGGGGGGGGGGGCAGTTGCCACATCTCACAGTGTCCTCGTTGCACAGGTTTGCTGTTGATTGGCTCCCGGCAGATCGCACCCTCCTCTTCCTGAAGGGCAGCACCCAGTGCCTGCTGTTTGTTGAGCCGGGGTATCCAGCGACAGGGGGGATTCAGCTCAAGTCTGTGAAAGGTGGCCGACTCTCCTTGGACCCGGCCACACTGAAGGTGAGCGGCGGCGGTGGGGTTGGGGCAGTTTGCATGGTGCAGAAATTAATGGCTGTCTCTGCTTTCAGCCGCCCGGTGAGGAGCCTTCCTTGTGTGATTGGCTGGAATATCTGCAGAGCTGTCCTGGGATTGGCCAGTGATCTATGTGGTCTCTTTTTCTATGGATGTTATTGTTATAATAAAGACTGTCTCTCGTGTTGTTTGCTGTCTCTTTGGTCTCTCCTTTCTTGTTGACGATGGTGTGGATGTCAGTGTAGGATCTGTAACTTCTGTGTATAACTTATCGGGGGGGGGGGGGGGTCGCAAAACTTCCAGGAAACGATCAGAGTTCACAAAGCCGGAGAGTTTGTTCCCAATACCTGGAAACGGGGACATTGGGGTGACGCTCTGGGGGGTGTAGGGGAGAAGCTGGTATATTGGGGTGACTCTCCAGGGGGAGAAGCTGGTGTATTGGGGTGACGCTCCAGGCGGAGCGTAGGGGTGCTGGGGGGGTATTGGGGTGATGCTCCAGGTGCCCGCTGGAGCGAGCTGGCAGGGAGATCACGTTCGCTCAGCCTGTTTTCTAACAGCTCCTGTTGCCCCGCTGATCCCCAGCCGTGAGACTGCGCTGCCCTGTCTGTCACCCGACATCCCGAGCGCTCTATTGACTGAGAGCACAAAGGCCCGTCGTGTCTCATTGGACGAACGGACACAAAGACTGAGCCGCCTTGGTGCCGCTTTTCCCGCCCCGTCATGGGGTGTTTAAAGGATTAATTTTCTTCCGTCTCACTTGCAAGGTCACAGCAGACTTATAGGGCCACTGAGGAGCCGCAAAGCAGAGCCTTCCCAGGAATTACGGTCCGACTGCAGCACTTTGCACCGGTGAGTGCGTGTGTGAGAGGGTGGTGATTGATTGGAGTTATCGGGGGGTTTTGAAACGCTTGGTTTGAGACCCCTGTGCCCCGTATGACACCCGCTTGTCTCCCCCGCAGGGTGCGATGCTCGCTCTGGCCCTTTGTGCTGTTGTGGTGACGCTGGCACTCGCCGTGGTGTATCTGGTGCGCACCAACGCAGCGTGGGCCCTGTGGTGGCATGATAATTACTTGGAAAGATTGAAGGACTTTGTGAGCGGCACCACGCGCCCCGTACGCATCCTGAGACACGTTCAGCAGGTGGCGCGGCGTGGAGATGCCCGCAGTGTACTCTGTGCTGTGGATTCATACTGCAGCACAGTGGAATGGGCCATGAATGTGGGTGACAAGAAGGGTAAGAAGAGACTGTATGACACCCCGATCCACAGCAGCCTGTCCTGTGTTCATCTCTAGTGCTGACCCTGCGCCGCTACAGCTTCTTACACTGTGCCATAGGTACCGTGTCTTGCACCCTGCTTTTTGGCTTCTTGGCCCTTCGTCTTGCCCTCATGCCACGCACTCTTGATGCTTCTCTAACAGGCCAGATCCTGGATGCCGCGGTGCAGGAAACGCGCCCCCGCTGGGTGCTGGAGCTGGGCACATACTGTGGGTACTCTACGGTGAGGATGGCCCGTCTGCTGCCCCCCGGTGCGCGGCTGATTAGCGTTGAGATGAACCGCCACTATGCCCAGGTGGCAATAGAAATCCTGCGGCACGCAGGGCTGGATGCGCAGGTGTGTAGCGGTGCGGTCGGGGAGAGATGGTTCTCCTAATTCTCCTTATTTTCTCACGCAGTATCTCTCTCTCTAGCTTACCCCAGCTTCTGGTGATTGCCCTGCACATGAGGATCAGTCTGCAGGGGGCACCAAACTACCGGCCCCCCAGCAACGGAGATGGCGCCTTCAGGAAGCTCTTATCTATACCACTCTGCACTGTCTGCAGCTGCCTCTACAGCTCTTCTCTCGCAGCCCCCCAAACCCACTGAACCCGTCCATACCGCAACAAGCCAGCGCAGAGACCCCGCTAAACGATCAGGGCTGTAAGGTGAGACCACCCCAAATATTATATCATATTATTCTCCTGCAAGAGAGCCCCCCGCACTGAGGCGCTCCCTCCGCAGGACGGTGTGCAGGGAGAGTGTCGGGATCGGGGTGGGTATTGGCTGTGTCCGTGGAAAGCTTTGTGAATGTCTGATCTTTCCGTCACAGGTGGAGATCTTGGTGGGATCCTCGTCCGACCTGATCCCCCAGCTGAAGAAGAAACTGGATGTGGACACTTTTGATTTTGTGTTTGTGGACCACTGGAAAGCGAGTTACCTTCGAGACGTCCGCCTGCTGGAGGTGAGCTTAGAACCGGGGCAAGTGCTGCCCCCTCTGCCCCCGTTTAGCCCCCAGTTGCAGATCTCCAGCGAGCGCTTTGTCTCCCCTGTAGGAGTGCGGCTTGCTGCGGCCCGGCTCCGTCGTCCTGGCGGATAACGTTACGTGTCCCGGAGCCCCCGACTTTCTGCACTACGTGAGGAACAGTCCCCGGTACCAAAGCCACTACTTCCCGGCTCAGCTCGAGTACCTGCAGGTGCAGGACGGGATGGAGAAGTCCGTCTTCCTGGGATGATGAATACCGACGGCAGCCAAAACGCTCCTAGAAAAACCGGCCACCCCCCCAACCTCACCGTCACGGAGGGCGGACCGGACCCGGAACCAAAGGGCGTCGGGGGGCCGCGGGACTCGTTATCGACATTTACTGACTTTAGGAACCTCTAGGCTCTCACGGGAAATGTTTGTACCTGAATGTCTATGTTCAGAAACCTGACGGCCGGCAACCACTGAGTGCAAGTAACCTGTTCTCAGTCCCAGGCTGCGCATGCGCCCCCTACAATGAAAGCAGTCACCGTATGCCACCTTTTAATACCCCAAACCTCAGCCAAGATCCACGTCTGTGTGTCCCTGTAAAAAGAGGATGAATGCGCAGACAGTCGCCCCCCGGGGGGCCGGGAGAAACCTGTCCTGATTTTGCCGAGTGGATCCGCAGTGTATGTTACACACAGCCTGGAAGTGGCCCCTCAGCGAAGGATTATTAGCTCTTTGCTGCTATTATGCCATCTGCTGCGGGTACATCTTGTCGGGGGGGTAATCTGCTGCGCACAGGACAGACCCGTCCGTCGACATCCCTTCTGGGTTCTAATAAACCGTTTGCGTGAGAGTGTGGCGGGATCTGACTTCCCAAATAGCGCGAGGCCGGCTGCGGATGCCTGAATTTAGGTCACACAGGAGGGGCTGCCGGCATCCAAGTCGCAGGGATTAGGCTGCTACTTACCGTGTGATATAATTAGGACAGACAGAGAACCTTGCTTAACACCCCCTGGGTTAATCCTCTGCCCAACCGCCTCTAATCCCATCACGGCCAAACAGCAGGCGGGGACTCCGCGGCCGCAAACTACTCCTTTTCAACCAACGTTAGGGGTCAAATGAGTGTAAATACGAGTGTTTGCGCAGGGGCCACAGCGTTGGCCTTTTACCCTGAAGAAGCCACTATCACGGTATACACCTGGGTATAATTGTACCCAGGGGTCACACAGTGCAGGGGGCAGTTACAGCATTCCGTAAAAGAGTCTAAAATCACAAGAAGGCAGGAAAAAGCAAAGCAGGAGTCGGCTTTTATAGAACGGCGGCAGATTCCGTGGCGCTGTTACCGTCGGGGAGAATGAACGTGGATTAAGGGATCCGCCCGCTTCACGTTTATTCATCGTTTACCTTCGCCAGGGCTGAACAAAATGTTAGCAAAAGCAACAGGGCTCCTTCCATTGGCCCAGACGTGGCTCGGCGTCCATGACTCACGGTCCCTGGTGTGAGCGCGCAGTTTATTCCTGATTGTCTCCGGCCGGTAACCAGCGGCACCTCCATTCACTTTCGGCATTACTTTGACGCGTAATGAGCTCTCCAGCTGCATTTTTTTTAAATATGCCTTGAGACGCCACAACGCGTCTTCCCACGCTTTGTTCTTCCTCCTCTCCGGTGCCCCGTCTTAGATTTCTCCCAGGCAGGGCCGAGCGTTCATCATCGCTGAGCCGTTAACGTTCGAAACACCCTCGCCGTGGAGAGAGAGCCGGGTGACGCCGGTTTTGTTTAAAGGGAAATAAAATCTTTGCACAAATACATCTGCTTTCTCAGAAAAATATTTTTATAATAACTTTTGACATCACACTCCGATACGACTTATCCCGCCCCGGGCCGTGGAACACAGAGCAGGAAGGCACGGAGCAGGCATTGGCCTCTGGTTACACAGCAGACCGGTAAGTCACAAATCTGTCAGTGACAGAATAAGACGATAAGAGAGCTGCGCCACGTCAGTCTCTCCCTCATAGTCTCTCCTCCGCAGCACACTTTCACCCACATACCGTCATCACGCAGCATTGAAGATTTTGTGCAACAGAGAGACGCTGGTCTGCGACTTCTCCTGCGCCTTCTCTGCCTGTTTGAGCCTCTTCTGGAGCCGCCGCTGGTCGCCCGCTCCTGCCTTTAGAGTCTGGATCTCCTCCTCGGTCTTGCGCTGAGTAAAGTTCCACTGCTGCTTCCCTGGCCCCGGCCCTGCGTCGTCCGCGACTCTCCTGCGCTCAGCTTTAGCGAATTTCTTACTGCGCTCCACGTTCTGGAGATAGAAGTTGGTCTCCCTCTTGGCCTGAGATACTTCCACTCGCATGCGCTGCTGTCGGACCTGCCGCTCCATGGCCAGCCGTTCACTCAGGTGAGTCCACTTGAACCGATGTAGATACTGCAGCGATAAATTAACATTAAGCACAGAGCTCGACAACGACCGGGGCAGGGATGTCCTCCCGTGGCTCTCGGATCCCACCTGCCACCCCCCCCCCCGACTCGCACCCACCTTTATATTCCACAGGTCATCGTGGAATCTGTTCTTTTTCCGCGTCCCCATCGGCGTGCCGTTTAAACTGGAAGCCACCAGCTTGGCCACTCGCTTGTCCCGGAATTCCACCCAACCCTCTGTGAAGTCCCGAGCGTTGCTGCCGGCTTTCTTTTTCTTCTTCCGGACAAAACGATCTAGAAGAGGATACAGAAGACAAAGCATGAACTATACCGGCCACTAGCCACAGGCCACCAGCCCAACCGGCAGCAAGCAGGAGCTGTCACCTTCAGCCTGCAGGAAGATCCGGCCCACTTCCCCGTGTACGCTCAGCATGTTCCGGATGTGCCGAGGCCGGAGCCGGGGTGGGATGTGACCCAAATATATTATTCCGGGGACGGCCTTCTTCTTCTTCTTAACATCGGAATCTTCACCGGGAGGTTCTTCCTCCGCCGCGTTCTCCGGCTCTGCTGCCTCGTTCCTCACCGGATTGTCTTCCTCCTCCATTACTGTGCGGGAGAAGATTATAGTCAAGGTGAGAGTGAGAGGGGGGGGGCAGGGAGATGGAGGGAGAGAGTGAGGCTGGGGATAGATGGGCTGGAAGCAGAGGGTGACAGACACAGAGTCTGGGGATAGATATAGAGAGGTTGGGATAGATAGAGGGAGGGAGGGAGGCAGAGGGGTAGAAGGGTTGGAGGGAGGGAGGGATGGATAAATAAGGAGACAGACAGAGGGTCGCTGAGCTCTCACCCACCTCATAAAACGTGCAGGACTCGTCGCAACTGAATGATGTCACAAGGCGGGGCTCCAGTGTGAGGCGGTTGCTGTGACGCCAGGTGGGCGGAGTCCAAGCCAGAGCTGAAAATCAGAAGTCGGCGGGTGCTTAGAATGCAGTGTGTGCGTCACGTGTGTACCCTGTATAG
>VKOC01008919.1:0-16449 GCA_009364415.1 Spea multiplicata | reverse complement strand
ACACAAGGGTGTGGGGGCATTAGGGTGACCACAATGGCCATATTTTCCAGTACACATATAACTTTTACATTCTGCTGAACAGCCCAGATAAAATGCTACCCTGCAGTATGGGGGGTGTATAGACTTATGGAAGGAACCAACTAGTCAGATATACATCCCCCATACTGCAGGGGCAGCATTTTACCTATGCTGGAGGCATCAATACACAAGGGAGTGGGGCGGCTGGGGCCATTGCATGAATCAACACTAAAGCAAGGGGCAGACTGGGGGCATAAATACACTTAGTGCTGGCTGGAGGCAATGCACAAGGGGACAAAAACACAAAAGAGGGGGTCAATGAAATATTTTTTTTTATTGTTGTAACTTAGCCCGTCCGGTGGGTGTCAGAGCCTGTCCTGTTGTGTGTGTGTTTGTGTGTCGGTGTGGCAGAGCTTGTCCTGGTGTGTGTGTTTGGCTGTGGGTGTGGGAGAGCCTGTCCTGGTGTTGAGTGTTATAGTAGTTTGGGTGTCGTCGTAGGCGAAGCTGCCTGGTGTGTGTGTAGATTTCAGGTGTTGGTTGTAGCACGAGCCTGTTTCTGCGTTTTGTTGATATGGGTGTCGATGTGGCAGAGGCTCCTGCCATAGGTGTGTGTTTGGGTGTCAAGTGTGAGACACGAGACATGTTACACATAAAGGTGGTAAATTGGTGTCTGTCAGTGTGGCAGAGCCTGTCCTGGTGTGTGTGTCGCTGCCTTTCCTGGTGTGTGTGTTTGGGTGTCGGTATGGCAGAGCTTTTCCTGGTGGGTGTGTTTGGGTGTCTGTGTGGCATAGCCTTTCCTGGTGGGTGTGTTTAGGTGTCATCGTGGCAGAGCCTGTCCTGGTGTATGTGTGTGTCAGTGTGGCAGAGCCTGTCCTGTTGTGTGTGTCCCTGTGGCTGAGCCTGTCCAGGTATGTGTTGGGGTGGCAGAGCCTGTCCTGGTGTGTGTTTGGGTGTCAGTGTACAAGAGTGCTGGTGGGTGTGTATTTGGCACTTTACTTACTGTAGAAATAAATAGAACTATTTAATTTATACTTATCCAGAGATAAAACTCACCCTTGAATTTGTAGTCACTTCAGAGGACAAAACTTTCTAGGCACAGAAAAAGACACAGTTTTGTGTCATTTTATTTCAATATCTATATAGAGTTTCTAAAAAGGACTAGTGGCACTAAATTGTGACTTCAGGCATCGCATGTATGATTACTTTTTAAGTGTACCGATATACTCCAAGTCCCATAACATTACGTGTTGTACGTAAATATCTGCGCTGTCTTCAATAAACAGAGTTCTGTTTTACCCCTACACTAAGTCTAGGCTAGTGCTTGAGGGAATATGACGGGTTAATCCCTTGAGCAATTGAGCATTCACAGCAGGGAGGATTTCTACAGTGGAGCTACTCAGCCCGAGTACGGGTCTCCATCACACTGTGGATTTACATTTTGTATGTAGAAGCACACAAGGGTCTACATAAATATATCTGTGTCATGAATGAGTCAGCAAAAGGCCTGTTTTCATTCATTAAAAAGGTTTGGATGGATACAAAAATGGGTGAATAGGGGGGTCAAGTTTGTTCATAGAACGGATCATGTTTTCGAAGGTTAGTTCCAGGAATGTGGGTGTTGTCACAATCTGCTCCCCATATCTGTGTTTTGCAGCATTGCAGCCAATGCTGAGAATATGTGGTAGATTCATAGAACATTCTCCAAGCATAGGAAATAGAATCTGTTATAACAGCTACTGAACTGACATCAGCGATAGAGAACACCGATATTCTCAGGACTGTGTGTGAAAAAAATGACTACCCCAAAGTTTGACAAAAACTGGTGATAGAATTAGTGCATGAAAAGAGTTAAAATACTAGCATTTGAAATACCCTGGGGTGTCTCGTTTTCAAAAATATATGGTTTGATGGGGTAAATTGCATTGGTCTGCTTCAAAGATGCCCCAAATAGCACATGCGGCAGAATTAAGAGATTAAAGAAAAAAATATTCTGAAATAGCAAAAAGCTACATATAACGTGCTCTATAACTTTCAAAAAAGCAAAAAAACATAAAAAACATTGGGTATTTCGAAACTCAGGACAAATAGTAGACTCTATTTAGCAGGGTTTTCTTTTTTTTTTGTTCAAATATTTATTTATCAATTTTCTAATATTACAAGAGAAAAATTAAGGGGTACAGAAAGAAGAAACGGGACAGGGGTATTGCACTTTTAGAATCTCAATTGTACATGCCATAAATAACATATATAGTTGAATTATATTAAACTTATTTCATTTTTAACCGCCCGAAGAGTTTATCAACTTTCTATACAGAGAGAAAGAATAAAGGGTACAGAGATAAGAAATATCTGCCATAAATAATATATATGCTAGGATTATATTAATCTTATTTCATTATTAGCCGTCCCGTAGAAGAGGGAGAAACAAGAAGGAGAAGAAAAATAAAATAAAAAAAAAAGAAAAAAAAAGAAAAAAAAAAGAAAAGGGAAAGAGCCGAGGGTAATTGTTTCTATGGTGTATTTATAACTTATTAATTTCAAGGATCCAGTCCTTATATATTGCTATTCTTCTATAGTAGCTCTGTCGAACCCATCCTAGCCCTTTTTCCATCTGTAATTGAAATAATAGTTGAGAGTTGCATCTGTAGAAAAGCATTGTTATTTTTCCAATGTCTGGCAATCAATATTTTAGCTGCTGCTAGAGCATGAATTAGTAGAATTTTCCTTTCTATAGTTAGGTTGGGTGGGAATATATGAAGAATAGCGATATCAGGAGTTTTGTTTATCCTAGATTTAGTAACCTTAAAAAATAAATCAAAAACCATGTCCCACAACAGGCTGACTACATTGCATGACCACCATATATGCATATAATTTCCTTTCTCTCTATTACATCTCCAGCATGTCTCTGATGTACCAGGGAACATTGAGCATAGTTTTGAGGGGGTTAGATACCAATGGTTTAGAACTTTAAAATAGTTCTCTCTAATTGAGATTGAGTGTATGATATTATGCGTCAAAGATATTGCATTTTGCCAGTTTTGTTTTGAAATTGGTCTCTGAAGTTCCCTGGACCATCTGGAGATAATATTAGAGGAGGCTACAGCATCTATCCTTTTTATCACTTCATATGCTTTTGTCAATATTTTCTTAATTGCTTTCCCATTAAATATATGAGCTAATTTTATTTGAATATCTGGATCTTCTTTATATAATGTATATCTTAGGAAATTTTTTATCCTTAAGTAAGGAAAGACCTCAGTAGATGGAAGATGGAATTGCTGAACTAATTGAGCGTACTCCTTAATGGAGTTATTTATCAAGAGATCTTTTAAATGCATGATGCCCGCGTCTTTCCATTTCGTCAAAGATATATCGGATAAATTAAGCTCAATAATGTCGAGCCCTGCTGTATCCAATATTTTATCTTTAAGCTTTAGTTTTTTCTTAATTTTGAACCATTCCTGTATGATATCTCTAATAATAGTATTATTCCCTGTATAGATCTTTGTTTTCAGTTTAGATTGAAATTCCCATACTGCACTAGATGGATTTCTAATTCCGGATAGGTGTTGTTCCAATTGATACCATGGTTGTTGGTTATTAATTTCCAATTGTGTGTTATATATATGTATTAACATACATGCCTCGTACGTGCGAATTATCATAGGGTGACTCAGGCCCCCTCTATTTGACTTTTGAGCTAATAGTTTGATTCCCAATCTGGCTTTTCTATCGTTATTGATGAATTTATTGAAAGAAGTCTGTATCATATTTAACCAAGAGCTAGGCATTTTTAAGGGCAGATGTCTGAAGATATACATCCATTTGGGGAGGATATAAGAGTTTATTATATTTATTCTGCCCACCCAAGAGTACATTTTTTAATAAGAAGTTGGTCTCTTTAAAACAGGAAAGAAAAAAACAGGAAAGAAATAGTTAAGCTCTTGTACTACTTCTTTGAACTTAAATTCCTCATTGATTATTTGTTTAGTATGTATCGGGATGTTTAAATAAAGAATTTCTGATTTGTGGATATTTAGCTTATAGTTGGAAATTTCTGCATAATTATTTATAACTTTTAATAATTCTCTGATGGAACTTTCTGGATTTTCCACTGTTAGAAGAATATCGTCTGCGTAAAGACAAATTTTAAATTCTTCTTGTTTCAATACTATACCGTTTATCTTGTCATTATTTCTTATGATAATAGCCAGGATCTCTATTGTTAATATATATAACATTGGGGAAAGTGGACAGCCCTGTCGAGTACCATTCTTTATGTAAAACCATTCAGATTTAATGTCGTGTGCAACAATTCTTCCCGTGGGGTTAGAGTATAATGCTTTAATTGCCGATAGGAAACTGCCCTCTATTCCATAGGATTGAAAAGATTGAAACATAAAGCTCCAATTGATACGATCGAACGCTTTTTCTGCGTCTAATGCTAATAAACCAGTTTTTCTGCGTTCAATATTAGCAAAATCTATGGAATCAATAATCCGTCTTACATTATTATAGGTGTATCTATTAGGGACAAATCCTATTTGGTCAGGATGTATCAACAGTGCGATTACCTGCTTCAATCTTTCTGCCAATATCCCTGCGAATATTTTCATATCTTCATTAATAAGTGATATAGGTCTATAGTTAGTAACATCTTCCGGTTTTTTATTTTGTTTAAGTATAGGAATGATATTTAGCAGGGTTTTCATTAGCTTTTATAGATGAGTAAAATATTTTCAAGTGGGTTCAGTAAATAATAAAGAATAAAATTACAGCTAAAAACGAGCACCATTGAAATGTTACAAAGGGTACAAAAAAATTCAATTGGGTTGAGGTCTGGACTTTTTCAGCCATTCTATTGTAGTTTTGCTGGAGTGCTTTAGAGTATTGTCCGGTTGCATGACCCAATTTCAGCCAAGCTTTAGCTGTCGGACAGATGGCCTCAAATTTTACTCTAAAATATGTTGAAGTCATGAACTGTAACATTTACAATGCTGAGGTCTGTACAGGCTGAGATGTAACTCTTTGGTTTCTTGCAATTTCTCTGAGCGTTGTACCGTCTGACCTTGGGTTGAATTTGCTGAGACTGCCACTTCTTGGAAGATTGGTCTTAAATGTTTTCCATGTTTGAATAATCTTTCTCACTGTAGAATGATGGACTTTGAATTGCTTGGAAATGGCTTTATACCCCTTCCCATATTAATGGGCAGTAAATAAATTGCTTCTCTAAGACACATACCTGAATGGGTTTATTATTGTTGAATAAATAATGACATGGTATAATATGTCATGTGTGGTTGTTCACCTGAGGTTATATTTACCTAATTTTTAGACCTGCTAAGGAATAGATGATTGTTATTATGTACGGATATGTAAAAACATGGAATTCAAAGAGGGTGTACTCTTTTACAATATACAGATTGGCAAATAAGGGGTTAAAAGGCATATGTGGGAGACAGAGTGGTATATAGGGGTATAAGGCATTGTGGATGGCAGAGTGGCATATAAGGATGTATAAGGCATATCTGGGGGGCAGATGTGCATAGCTGGGGGCAAGTTATTCAAATTTTGGGTGGTCATCGAGCAAATACGGTAATTTAGGGGAAAAAAAGAAAAAGCTTTAGAAGAAAGTAAAGATTAATTCACATGTAAACTTTTTTTTTTATATTTAATAAAAAAAATGTATTCCTTTTATTTGTCCAACCTGCCCTCCAGTTATTGTACATCTGCCCCCAGATTTTCCCTATACCCTCTATATTCCACTCTGCCCCCAAATATGGTTTATACTCCTTTATATGCCACTCTCCCCCCAGAAATGCCATATGCCCCCTGTATGCCACACAGCCTCCTTATATGTCACTCTACCTTCCTGATATGCCTTATACCCCCATAAATGCCATTCTGCCCTCAGATATGCCTTATACTCCCTATATGCCACTCTGCCCCCCAGACTTACCAGTGCCTCCAGAGACTTGCCCCCTGTGCTTCAGACTCCCTGGTGTCTAGTGGGGACAGCCTGTGGATGTCTGCGCCATGCACGTAGACAACCTCTACTGCTACCCAGCGGTTCCGCCGGGGCTTCTATGACTGAGCACCGGAAGGTCACGTGCTCCATCATTGAAGCCCCAGCGGAAGTTCCAGGCAGAAGCGGATGTTGTCACAGGTTGCCAGAGAGGAGGATCCAGGTCCTCTGCAGCGCTTCGGGGATCCTCCTCTTTGGGAGCCAGTGAGCGTTTGCGCTATGCGCTCAAACAACCCCCGCTGCTGCTGGCCAGCACTTCTGCTGGGGTTTCTATGATGGAGCACCAGAAACTTATGTCATGCTGGTGCTCGGTCATAGATGCCCCAAGGGAAGTGCCAGCAGCGGTGGTTGCCGGAGAGGATCCAGGTCCCCAGACTATAAGACGATCTTGAATATAAGACGAGGGGTATATATACACTCACTGGCCTCGGTTTCACTGCAGGGTCACGTGACCCCGATATGTTCTTGTCTCCCCTATGCCGGTCCAAAATAGTTGAGAAAGGGCCCTTCCGACCTGGATTGGCGCGGTCCTTTCTAGAGTATTTTGAACCGATACTAGGAGACAGGAAGAAGGGGTCACAGCTGTGACTACTGCAACCCCTGTAGTTACGCCAATGGAGAGATGAGAGTTCAGTTTCGTTGAAATATGTGGGCTACTTGTCACATTTATGTACAGATGCGAATGAGTACATTTGCTAACTTCAATTCCTTTTTGATGTACCCAAATTAGTCCTTTTTTTTTTTTAGACCAAGCAGGGCCTTCTTTTGAAATCATAGAAATACATTAACATAATTATTAGTGCTAATCTTAAGAACAAAACTACTCCAACAATATTTTCCTTTTTCTACAGAGTAGGTGTGACTGCTGAACAATAACCAAATCTGTATTTGGCAACATTCTCTATATTAAAGAAGTATCCAACATACATATCCACCCTTTACATATTACCCTATAGTGCATTTTTAAAAATACTTATGGCTTAAGGGGTAACAAGGGTTTTTTGTAGTGGTGCATGTTTTCATACATTTTTTCATAGCCTCCAAGTCCTTCCTGCAGGTGTCGAAATTGAAATCTGTTGGAAGGAAATGCCCCATGTTTTCATTTTTCCTTAGCTTCCTCTGATTGCAGCATAGATCATTCATTAGTGACTCCTTTAACGTGCTTAGCAGCACTTAGTAGCACTCTTTCTAGTATTCTCATTGAAACCAACAGGAGCTTATGTTAATTTATTCTAGCACACACAACTGGCTGCTGTTCATACTAATTTTAGTGGAAGCTCAGCACCTGACTTCAATCAGAGTTACTGAGCATGTGCAGGAAGCCTGCTTACACTTCCTGCATTCAGTGGAGGAAACTAGGGGAGAACTTGAATAAGACAGAAAATACCTCAAAAATTAAGAATCAATGCACCAAACTATACAGAGTTTAGAAAATTGATTTCTAGAAAAAGTCACTAATGTTATTAGAGCTCTAAAAGATAATGCGTATCTTGTCTAAATGTGGAAAAATAACTGGAAAAAACTTGAATTGCCCTGTTGATTGCTGAACATATAGCTCTTTTGGCTGTAGAAGGTCTGCATGGTGGGATGATGCAGTAGCAAAATAGAGCCACTTGGTTGGTCTTGCCCTCCAGTCCAAAAGTCCCTCCCCAGTACAAGAAGATGAGAATCATTCCATCCGCCTGGTCTGCCTGTTTTCATGCTGTAAAAATCTCAAAAACTTAAAGGAACACTTTTATTTAAAATGGATACTAGAGGCCATGTTGCGTTTTAGTGCATGCAATGTGTCCATCTATTGTTTAGTTATTAGAGTTAGAAAACAAGACTTATGTCTCTTAACTTCTCCCTGGGCTGCCTCTACTGAAAGAAAGCATACACCAGTATGCTTTTTGCACATACTCCCATTCTCATCAGTGGGAGAAGCAGAAGCCAATCACATTTACACTATATGGAACTAAAATCATTTGGTGCCATAAAGTGTACAAGATCTGGCCCTAAAATGTACATATATCAATGGATACTATATACTACAGTGTTGGTTAATAAATAAATCAGGAAAAAACAAAAAAATAACACCCTTGTATAATATTCTTAGATTGGTGTATTTATAGTACAACTTTTGAACAGCTTAATTAAAATGTCTCCTTAATTGTGTTGCTAATTGCTGAAATTGTTACTTGTCCCCACAATAAAAAGGTCCTGCTTCTGCCTGTTTAGAAGAGTAATCAATCAGGAGCAACAATGTACAGTAAAGTGACACAGGCCCATTTCTGTCATCGAAGTTTAGGGAATATTCTTATGAAGAGGATCATACTAATAAAGGTGAAACAAACAAAAATGAGCATGATCCAGAGGAGCCAGTTAACGGACTTCTTGGCATGCTGCTCCAGGCGGTCTGATTCTGTCCTTAGCTTTTCAAAATTCTGGTCAGCGAGCTTCAGTGATTGGGAGAGTGTCTGGGTGGAAAGGGACAGGGAGTGAGAAGTACACAAAAGAAAAAGACGTTTAGCAGAGCAATAAGTATAGATGCAGATGTGAGATGAAAGTATGCAATTAAGAAACTAGTCAGAATTACAGTGCTACATAGGTGTGTATTGTGGCTTCTTCTCTGCAATACCTGGTTGTCCTGTTTTATAACGTTTTGTGCAGCCAGGGTGTTGTTTTTAAGGTTTTGGGTCAGACGCAGCATCTCTTCCGCCAGCTTCTCCTGCAAGTTGTGATGGTGCTGTAACACTGCATCAAGTTCTGCTGCAGACTGCTTGTCATCAGACATGGAGCCCCTAAATGATGGAAAATATTGTTAGGCAACATCTCTACATATGGTGTACAAACCAGCTGTACATACATATGCATTGTGCTCATCATGATGACCAACACTACTTCCTGGAGCAGGTTGTTAATAAATATGCACCAATGGTACCTGTACCTTTCAGCCTGTACCGCAGACTGAAAGGTCAGCCTGAAGAACTGATAGAATTTATTATATCTATCATAGCAACACCAAGGACCAATGTTAGAGTTTTTACAACACAAAAAAAGAGGGTAGACTAGAAGGACCAAATAGTTCTTATTTGCAGTCCAAATCTATTATTCTATCAGACTGTATAATTACACAATGCTGAAGAGGATGGATGCAGTGGAGTGCGAATTGAAGCCGTGTTTCAGTATGGAGAGAGATGTTTAACTGTGGCCACATTAGTTCATTTGGAAATTGGACTTTCAGCTTCCCTTGTTTCCTAAGGGCAAGGTTCTGTCAATTCTTCATTTTTATTGCTAGTCTCAGAAACATAAGATTACAGCGTGTTATAAACATTACTCACTTCCTCTTCCTTGGATACGAGTCACCTGAATCTGTAACAGAAAGTGAATTATAATGCTTACTCTTACAGTTTTCCCCTCCACAAATAAAGCATACTGGGAAAGAATAACATAAATACAACAAAAATATAAGCGCAGTGATCCCTCAAACCCCCTCCCATACAAGCCTCATGTATTAGAGCATTTTTTCATCTAGTAAAGGATGTAACTTGTTGCCACACCAGATGTATTACTAATTACCTATTTACTTACGGCTACTACAAGAGGGTGAAGTGAAAATTAATTATAACTTTTTTGACAATAGCATTAAGTATTAAGGAAAACATTGTAAGCTATGCTTTCCATAATTTCAACTTCTTAATAGCGGTAAGGTGAGTGAACTGAGATAATTGTCCTCACAGCATAACAAAAGCCTGACAAACATGCTGTATATAGTGTTTCTAACAACAAAATTGTAATAGGGCTTTCGGAAAAATGAAAAAATAGTTAACTTCCTTTTGTTTTTAAATAAACAATGTCAGTTGGTGTGACAAGACGACTCTTAACATACCAGATTAACTATGCATTATGCAGAGCCATCTTGCTCTACTCAATATTTTTTTTTCACAACAATATTTTTGTTTGAATGTATTTGTATGACTCTTTTCAATCACACGTATATAGTATTATAACACCTAGTAAAAAAAAATAATAAAATGTTAACAAGAATAAAAAAAATCTTACCGTTAGGGGACAAGGTAGTCTGCAAAAAAGAAGAGGAGAGTTAAAGTTCAACATTAGAAAAAAACACCTATAGAAATATACACTATCTTTTGTTTAGGCAGCTGCATGCATTTTGCTCTATATCTATATATACACACACACACATTTCTATAAGAATAATAATGAATCAGATGAGAACCTTTGCACGAATATGCAGTATTTACTTTTACCACCCTTTCATTCACATACTCATTGAAAAGGTGCTTGGTAACTAAAGCTTCCAAGGCCGATTCATTTCCTTGTACAAAGGAACACATCTGTTGCTCCTTGACTTTCCTGTATGAGTCACATCAGCAGTTATCGTGTACCCTAGACCGTGCACATGTCTGAATCTCCCTGCTTGCTCTCCAGGCAGACATTCCAAGGACTAGACACTTTCTCAAGGCTTGAACAGCAAGATAAAGGACTATATATCTCCAAGGAATAATTTGCTTGCAGAATTAACCTTGTTTGCATTCCAAAAATATCTAGTTGATAGGGTAAATTCTAATACTGCATTAAC
Source organism: Spea multiplicata (assembly GCA_009364415.1). Classification (NCBI taxonomy): domain Eukaryota; kingdom Metazoa; phylum Chordata; class Amphibia; order Anura; family Pelobatidae; genus Spea; species Spea multiplicata. The sequence continues at coordinate 5,821 of VKOC01008919.1, read as the reverse complement.
TAAATATAAAACGAACCAACTGGACCAAGGTAATTATTTAGGGTTTCATTCTTATACTGAGTATAAGGCGGCAACATGCATACCCAACATCCCCCATTTTAGACTTTGTTAAAACCTATTCTGCATGACATGAAAAATGAAATGTCCTCATAAAGCTTTCATAAACCAATGTTTTCTATTAGTCCCAAAATGAGTCAACTTGTTATAGCGTTTTAAATGTGCCACGCCACTAAGATATTAGAAAATAGTATGCTCCCATTGTCAATAACAGTAAACATGAAAATGGATGAAATTGAAGGTATTACGTTTTTGAACCAATTTTACATTAAAAGTCCACAACACAGATGAAAAACCTGACTGGACAATGAAAAGCTACTGTATTATGACATTGTGATCGAGATAGTGATACAAATGCTCTACTGCCATCTGAAGGTAATAAACAGACCTCTGTTTATTTGCGTATCTTATTAGGTAGCATCTGCAATTTGAGCTAACTATGGTAGCTCAAATGCACAGATTGGCTTTGCACCAAAATTATTTAGGAAACAGCAATTATGAGCGATAAACATGAACATTTTATTGGTTTATTTGGCAACCACTCTACATTTACATTGCTGCAAGATTATGGTCCATAGTGACACAACTAAAACTTAACACAATATATCCTGCAATATGCTATTTATGTGTGGGTCATATCTAGTAATACCCTTAGATGATATGTACAATCCTCCTGCTCTGCTCACACACTCACCTTTCCAAGTAGCTCTTTCCTCATTTCATCAGTGTAGCGAGCTTGGGTCTGAAGGTGAACAGTTTTAGTTACTGGTGTTCGTTCCTTACTGATTGTGGGTGTACGTCCAGGAGCCAAAAACTGGTTGGCCAGAGCTTTTTCTGAAGATGAAGCCTATAAGTAAAAATTATGGGTTACAGATGAGGATAATTGTTGCATTGTCCATTGTCTGATCCTTGACCTATTGTTTCAGGTTAGTGTGCAGACCAACCAACTTAGCTGGATGTTAGAACTATGGTTACCATTTATAGCAAGGGCGTCCAAACATGCGGCCCACATGAGATCTGCACCGTTAACAGAGCACGTAGGTGGGTGCATCACACCCGGATGCTCTTAATAGCAGGGGCAGATCCGGCGGGTAGCACAGTGCAAGGGGTTAAGTTTGCTCCAGCTGACTCTCCCTACCTTCTCCATAGACCCTGTCCATGTTTTTGTCTTCTTACCCGCTGCTCTACTTCTCCTTTTGCCTTTTCTTTCTTCTTCCGCTTCTCCCAGTGTCTTCTTCCTTTGCCTGTTTCTCCGTGAACCAGGCCTCCCGGAGCAGAGGCTGTCCTCATGGCTCCACTCATTTGGGGAAGTACTCCAAGAGGCCAGAATAATAAAGATGGATTCATGGACAAAGAGAAGAGTTTCTCCGTGAATTTGTCTGCGTTATTCTGCCCCCTTGAAGTACTTCCAAGAAGCGGACAAAAAAAACCCAACAAAACAGAAGAACAAGAGGCAAGAGAAGTGGAGAAGGTAAAGATACACTGAGATTGAGAGTGTGTGAAAGTGTACGAGAGAGGGAGTGAAAAAGCAACAAAAATTATAGTAATGGGAGCTATGCTGTACCATCATCAATGTCTGGCTCAGTGTATAGTGATGGGATTTAAACTATATCACTGTCTGTCTGGATCACTATATAATGATAAGAGTCGTGCTGTACCACAACCTGTGTCTGGCTGACTATGTAATGATAGGAGTCATGCTGTATATTTTCTCTCAATGAAGAAAGAGTCCAACACATGCACATATAAATATCTGATGAAGTGACACACTGCAGAAAAAACTTGGACACCCCTGATTTATAGTATTTAAGAATATCTGAATCCGCTAAATTATATTTGCATGAGCTAAAAAAAAGAAAGCAGGAAACAATCTATTCTACAACAGCCATAAGAATCACCTCTCCAATGCCTCCTTGCTTCTTGTGTTTGCTAACACACTAGATGTAATGTCACCACTGGTATTATGATAGGTCTTATTACAACTTAATGTATTGGTCCTTTGCCATGGATTCTGATACAAGTAAACACATCCTGAAAACTGGAGCACCACATGGCAAAGCGGCACTAAACGTTTAAAATCTCTTACACCTAGGTTAATAATCTTTCATAATGATATTGAAAACAGAGCAAATGGGTGCCAAGGGGAGAGGGGTGTCCTCACACTTATTGTAGTGCTGGGTTTATTTTATTTTATGCAAATTAATGATTATATCCATTACAGTTTATTGCATATCAGATGTATTCATAACATCATTATACTCCAGCATAGACACACATGGCGGTGAGAATGGAATAGTGAAACAAAATATCAAAGTCTGTTCATCTAGATATAAGACAGTTCTGGCCATTTTTTGCCATGGCATATTCTTACCAGCTTATCAGCTTCTAACAACCCCTTTAGGAAGTCCACTTTCCTAGAATATTCTATGAGAAGCTCTGGAGCAGGCTTTCTATAGATAAAAAGAACAGAATTTACTTGTTAGCATTTTCCTTCGCAAAACAACTGGCTGACACACATACCAAGTCTATGAAACTATGAAAGAAATTGCAGGTGTTGCTTTGTGTGCAGGGTGTGTGGCATCATTTAATGTTGCGGTAGTTATTTTGACAAGAACAGGTGTGTGACGGAACTGTCCGTCTCCCCTGGAGAGGACTGAAAGCAAGCCTGATAACCACAAATTATGGACCCTGTCTCTCTGCCCTGGTGAGTGGGACTGTTGCCCTCGTCTGGGACCCAAACTTCCCAGTCTTCAAGTGCACCCCAGTACTGGTTAGTGGGACAGGTGCCTCTTGTCAGCCCCCTGCATCCACAACTCTTGGAGGGAAGGAGCTGTGCTCTCCAACTGAACTGGTTGCAGACCCGGTTGGGGTCTGGCCCCAGTTCAGTCTTCTTTTTAAAGGGGAGATATGTGACAGAACTACATTGCTGGGACAGACACAGCCCCCTGAGAGTTGCAGTCTCGTGGGCACCGGATATTTGGGCCATGGTTCTTCCTGTGGGGAAAGTGTGGGGGGTCACTTGTAAAAATGCAGGTTGAAATGTACAAAGACATTGCTCACACATCTGTTCACACCATAGGGAGCCCCTTCCATAGTCATTGTTTCCCTGCATCTTAAGTTACTTAGTTTGTAGATTGTTCTAAGGTAGTTAAGTCTTAATCTTGTGTGATGTAATTCAATTATGTACTGATGTGATTGAATCCTTTTGTTCTGTTTAAAACCTGGCTGTTGTCTTGATGTTTCTGTGGATAAATATGCTATATTCTGTTCAATTAATTGTTCATTTCTGCTGTACTCAATTGAAGGTAGTTGTGTCTACTTATGGGGTACACATGGCAGGGTTCCAAGGTGTGCATGCTGACTGGTGCTGGAAGTGATTTTGGGGACAACAGGAGGATACATGTGGGTGATCTCTGGGAGTTACTACAGCTCCCTTGGGGAACCCGTTACAAGGCGCATGTTCACTTTTATAGGTATCTATATAAACCATGGTGAGCTAGTGATTTTGGACAAAAAACAAATGATCCCTGGAACTATGTGAAAAAAATGGTTTGATAATGAAAATATATTGTACACATCCTCCTTGCAATGTCTTATCTCTAGACTTCAATACATGGGAATATAGGAAGGGAAGGAAATCCTTTCAGATACTGGCAGAACATTAAGAAAGCAAACATGATTTCCTTAATTATTTTCATATCCAGAATAACTATTTCCAAGTATCTGCGCAAGAACAGTGTCCTAACTCTATGTCAAAGACTCATTTCCTACCTGTTTTAACCATCATAGTATGAATAATGGAGGTTGTGTAGCTTGTGGGTGGTGATAAATATTTTTTAATTGAAAATCTTATAAACTGCTAAGGTTAAATGCATTCAGTTATGCTGCTGTTTGTTTTATGGCTGCTATCGGTTTCATGGCCAGCTGTAACACAACATACAATCAGACATAATGTAAATTCATACTGTTTACTGCAGAGATGCACCTGTATATGCATTACAAGCCCTTGTGACAAAGGCTTTTTTAACTTTTTTGCGGTGCTTGTGTTTAGCTGTAATTTTATTCTCTCTCATTTAATGTATCCACACAGGTTACATATTGGGGTTTTTCAGGATAAGAAGGGGTTTCTTTAGATACCGTTATTTTGATCCTAGCTAATTTAGTATAAAAAAAACTATTTTGCTTTATTTGAAAATTATTTTACTCATCTTCAAAAGCTAATGAGGAAACTGCTAAATAGATTATACTATTGATCCTGACTTTGCAAGTTATAGAACAATAAGCACAAGCAGCATATTGCTATTTCAAGACCATTTTTTCCAAAACTGGTCATTCTGCCCCATTCTATTCCCATCAAACCAAATATTTTTGAAAATTAGACCCCCCCCAGGGTAAGTCAGATGCTTGTATCTAACCTTAATATATGTTCGGCAACATCTCCTGATTCCAGTGATACCACCCATGCATGGGTTTCACATCTGGTCCTCTGGACCACATGTCCTATTTGGGACATTTTTGAACCTGGCCAATTACAAAATCAAATATTTTTTAAAACTAGACACTTCAGGGTATTTCAAATGCTGGTATTTCAACCATTTCCATGCACTAATTTTACCACTAGCCTTTGTTGAGGTTTGTAGTAATAATTTTTTAGTGTGCCCCCCACACACATAGTACTGCAGGTATTAATTTATAGTTCCTGGTATATGTCACTGCCAAATAGCCACCAATATATGTTCAGCAACACATATATGTGATACCACACAATAGGGCTGCAACAACTAATCGATAAAATCGATAATAATCGATAATGAAATTCGTTGGCAACGAATTTCATTATCGATTAGTTGAATCGATTTTTAGCGATTATAAAATGAGGGTTTTTTCAGAGCAAATGCTCTGAAAAACTCCCCTCGTTTTATAATCCGTTTGTGACTCACAGCAGCAGCTCCTACTGTTCCTCCTGCAGTCACTGACGATTGGCCCGCCCACTTCCTTCTTCCAGTCCCTCCCTGCAGTCACTGCCGATTGGCCCGCCCACTTCCTCCTTCCAGTCCCTCCCTGCATTGACTGCTGGAAAAAGAAAGGGGTGGGGCCAATCCTTTCGCCCATTTCCTTAGCATCTACATGGCTGTGACACTCATCTAACTAAGTATAAACGTTAAATTTGGGCTGCTGAAAGTTAGGGGTGTTAATGGGGTGTTTAGGGTTAATTTAGGGGCAGTTATAGTTAATGGGTTTAGGGTTTAATTTCAGGGGCAGTGGTGGGTGCATGGCGGTGTTTAGGGTTAATTTAGGAACAGTTATAGTTAATGGGTTAATTTAGGGGCAGTTGTGGTTAATGGGGGTCTTCTCTTCAGGATTAATTTAATGCTGAGGACTGAGGGTTAATTAACTTAAGGTGCAGTTAGAGGTAAAGGGGTCATACTAAGGGGAATCTAAATCCTGGGGGCAGTGAAGATTAACCCTGTATTTATTTATAAAAGTATTGTGTCTGTGAACGAGTCTGAAAATCTATGAGTGCACTATGGGATATCAGGGGAGTATACGGCATACCTGGGAAAGATGGAGTGACATATCTGGGGGTATAAGGCATATAGGGTATATAAGGCATATGTGGGGAGGGCAGTGTGGCATGTCTGGGAGGGCAGTGTGGAAAGTCTGGGCTCAAATGTGCATAACTGGGGGGCAGGTTGGGAAATAAAAACAAGAAATGCATTTTTAAGTTTTTTATTCTGCCTTTGTTTTTAACATCCTACGTTAC
>VKOC01008918.1:0-15931 GCA_009364415.1 Spea multiplicata | reverse complement strand
TGGAGGTTATATTACTGTATACAGCGCTGGGGGTGTTATATTACTGTATACAGCGCTGGGGGTGTTATATTACTATATACAGCGCAGGGGTTACACTCGAGGAGAGGAATGTTGTTTTCGTATCGCCTTCCATTTCAGGAATTTCGCACACCTTAGGAGTCTTCGTTATCTATGATTAATAAATAGAAAAATGCAACTTGGCAATAAGTACGTTATGACCAATTTTGGTTAAATGATTAAAAAAATGGTCACATGTTCTCTCCGATGTTCAAAAAGACGACACCGATTACATTTTATGTGCAAAATTAGAATTCTGAACGCAGACGTCTGATGGATTTCCAGACAAACCCCACAAAGTATTCGGGAATTTCCAGATTATAGAGAAATTCTCGTCGTTCTCTTTTAGATTCTCAGGAGGTCGCAGGGAAGTCTGGCTTCGTCTCCAGGGGGCGCTGTTTTGTGCCACGTGGGGCAGATTGTGGGGCAATTTACCTCTAAATGATTTGGGTTGTAAAGTTTTTTACCGGATACATTATTACCAAAGTACAGCCATACCTCCCAAGTGTCTCTGTTCAGGAAGGATAGTCCCTCTTTTCTAGAAGCGCAGAATGTTTGTTGGGTATCGCAGGGTTCTCCAGCCCTAAAACTCCACTTCTGCTGGGAGGCTGCTCCACGTATCTACCGCCCTCTCAGTAAAGTAAAACTTTCTTCCATTCAATCTAAGCCCTTAGCCGGACATATCAAGATGCCTCAGTCTCCCCTGATCACTTCTATTTACCCTTTTAGTGGTAGCTGTCGGTGGGGTATTTAAATTGCCCTTTAGCATTTACCCTGCTGTGCCTGTAAACATCTAATATCCACCCCTGGAAAGAACCGTACTGTGCACTTCCAGTGCAGCCTCTCCCCAGTAACTGATGACGAACACCGTTCTGCTTTCCCATTGGCTGGCGGGAGCGGTACTTTTAGCGGAACAGTTCCTGATTTTTGTAGTGCAGCCGAGATGAGGGGGACGCGGCCGCTGCTGTTACTGTACATCTATATAATCATCTATATACTCTCCTCCGTAACAGGTACCGCTATATATATATACATACACATACAGCCTCTGCATATGCATATCTAGTGGAAATGGGGGGTGGACAACCTGTGGCATGCAAGCTGCTGTTAAACTACAACTCCCATGATCCCCTGCAAGCCGTGAATCCTCAGGGGGTATCTGTCATTGTTTTTTGGATTTTATCCCAGATTATTGTCCGGGGCTTCATTCACCCTCTGGAATCATTCATGGCCGCCAGCACCATGATAGCCAAGGGAATACAGGAGTCAATGTGATACGTTTATTGGCTGTTTAGAATTAGAGTGCAAGCTTTTGAGACAAATTATTTCTCTTTTTTATTGGCATGTTACAAAATTAACTATGAAGTATCTCTTAAATGCGTTTATACAAATAGGCTGCCGGGACAGTGAAACAGATGAGATCAAATCAGTAAATCAATTCAGACTTCAGTAACAACGAGATCTGAAGAAGAGACCTCTGAGGCTCCAAAAGATCATGTTTCTATGAAGTTAATGCGAGGCAATCCGGCTGGGTGTAATGGTTGAAGCCCCTGACAAATAATTCAAAGGCACAAAAATAAAGTGGAACCCAGAACGATGGTGAGATGATGAGAAGGTCCATGAGGTCTCACCACAGATCTGGACATTAGGAAGAGATAGGGGGGACGTGTTTGTCTCCGCTGGGTTTTAGGTGTGCTTAGAATGAACTTCTGTATATGAAGATTCTATATGGAGCCTGGCAGGGCCCATTTGGGGGCCCTAAACAACTGCTTGATCTGCTATGGAGGTGCCCCCCCCCCCCGTGTCTCTGCCTTGCGGTGAGAAGAAGTTGTAGATCTTTAATGGTTTCAGGAGGACCTGCTGGCAAACAGCCTCACGTAGTAATAGTAAGTCCACTGCCAATCCTCCATCTGTCCGAGGAACATGCGAGGCTTATGTGCAGCCCACGGATCATACGAGCTCAAGAAACAACTTTTTGGGGTTTTTAAGTCTTTAACCATTTCCTCCGTCGTTGGGAAATTATATATTTTTCTCTTTGTAGGGTTCGTGGTTGACGAGAAAGCCTACTGCAGCTTTGGGGACGAGAAAGAAGGGGACGTTACTTTTGAATACGGGGTGAGCTTTAACCGGATGCTCATGGCGGGCTTCTCCAAGACAGACGGGAGGTTTTTTCCGTGTCAAAACTGCCCGACAGAAATGAGGAAGCTGGCTGTAGAACTTTGTGCCGAACTAAACAACGAATACATGGTGACGCTCATGAAGGAGAAAGAGAACAAGTGTAAGAAGGATGCGGTGGAGTATTGGGAAAACACGGTGAAGAGAACAGGTAAGCCAAGAACATCTAACGGTTTGATGACTTTATCACTCGTATCGCCCGGGGGTATTTACCATTCACTTATTTCACTTACCTGCGGGGTATATGGAAGGGACTGGCGGGGTAACTGTATGGAGTCTCCGAGATACTCATTCACACCACCCTCAGACTCTATGTCTTGCTCTCTCTCCATAGCTAAGCCATCCATGAAGGTCTATCTGGCTGAGCCTGTGCACGACAGGACCCAGAACACACTGGTTTGCCATGTTTGGGGATTTTATCCCAGTTCCATCTCTGTGACCTGGTTGAAGAATGATGACACTATAACGAGCAACAACACAGACGCCATCCCCAGGGGGGACTGGACGTATCAGATCGTGGCCCTACAAGACCTGAGAGATGCGCTGCCTGATGACAAGTACACATGCGTTGTGGAGCATTCATCCCTGGAGAACGTTCTCATGGACATGAGTTGGAGTGAGTGTGAAATACAGGAGACTCGATCTTTTTACCCCACATACCACCCTATAGACCCCCATTTATATTTAATTCTTATAGCACCCTTCTGATTCTTCTGCCCTACCCACCTCATCATCTGCCACCGGGAGTCTTTGTCAAGGCAGGTGTTTTTATACATGCACACATACTGCACACACATGACTTCATAAGGGTGACATCATACCACCAATCAATAAATGTGACAATATTTTATAATTATTCATACAATCAGCATCTCATAATACATTACAGAGTTTGCAACAATGTGTCCAAAGAATCACATCTCATAGTAATTGAATACAAACTTGGTGCATAAACATATATATATATATATATATATATATATATATATATATAATATATATACATATACAGCTAAACTCAAAGGGCTTGCAACATTTTGGAGGGTATCACCTAATACTTGTCTTTTTTTGCCATCCTTCGTGTAGAACAAGGATTAACGTCCGTTCAAATCATTAAGATCAGCGTGGCTACTGTAGTTTTCTGCGTAGGAATAATATTCGCCTTGGTGGGATTTTGGTGCTGGAAGAATTCCAAGAGAAGTGGTGAGAAAATAGTAAATCATATATATAATATATATAAATGTATGAATATATATATATATAACCTCATTCTGAGAGTTTGAAAACAACAGATGTGGCTGATTGTAGATAAAACGGCTGTGATAGAACCTAAACATCCTGAGAGCATACTTAAGTATGCTTCCTACACATGCGCGGTAGCAACCCCGTTCTAGTCGATGGATATGCGTTATTTACTGTGACGGCTCATACGTTGTCATGTGCTGAAGAACCTGCTAGCAATGATACGTTTGTGTGATTTTTGTATAAATGTGTATTCTCACCCCACACGTCTTCTCATTTACAGGATACACTCCGCTCCCTGGATACAACAATGTGGACTAAAGCTTTCCTCGGTAGGAGTTCTTACAGCTGTAAGCTTTTTAAAGCCGTTGAAAGCAGGTGCTCAGCAGAGTTAGGGGAGGAACAGTGCCCTATGGTAAATGAAGGGCTGCTCCTCGGGGGCGGGGTTAATGGAGAAGTGGATTGTGAGTGCAAGTGTGGCTATTTCTGAATGGTAGTCTTCTATTGTAGGGCGTTGATTATGCCTCCGTTGAAGGAATAGTGGGGTAATAGCTATCGACACCCTGTATTAGTCGGAGACTGGGATCTAAAATGGCCAAACATGACCTCCATGTATCCAGTCTGTACTGCATCTCATGGGGTTATTTTACCATGTTTTTTATAGTTTGACTCTTTCTGTTTCAGATGTTTTACAGACTTTTTTTCTGAATCTCGCAGGTCACAGAGTGAAAGAACTGTTGGGGTGAAGAACTGTGGTTTAATTTCTCCACAGGCTTCCAATATCCAGCTTCATCCTCTCTCCTGAGCAGGTCTCTCTCTACGGTCTTCTGCTCCCCATAAACAGCACAGGTCTGTTTATATGTGTGCCCCTGACCGACGCCATCGCCCCGCCGATCGGACCTGCGCGACCTCAAGCAAGTTATCCGTTTCACCAGCTCAGGCACTTTACAAGTGTTAGATTTCAAATGACCTATTTTTATTTTGAACTGAATCCAATTTCTGAAACCTGCTCTGCGACTCAATAAACTGAACGTTTGGGGTTTACTCTATTCTATTTCTTGATTATCAGGCCGACCTAATTCTATGTCTGCGTATCCCAAAGAGTGCCCCACGCGCCACTGCTTTTGTACGCCTTTTTTACCTCTCAAAATACAGCCGTTTATGTTTTATTTATGTATTTTTGGGGGGATGGCGGGATCACTCACTTGTTGCGGACTAAATTAAACATGACTCCATGAGTGTGTTCTGTGCGTGTCACAAGGTCATGCATACCCCTAATGGTTGGTGATTTTAAAATAAATCTGTAAAAAGGAGATAAAACTGTAAGTCTCTCTGTTTTATGTCACAGGGATTCTATGGCTTATTCACAGTTGATGGACGGTTTGTTCACAATCACCGTCCTTTAAATTCAGAAATAAGAAATGCGCCATGGCCGTTCGATATCAGCTGGCGGTATATTAAGCAGGTGATTGATTCACAGATTATTTGTTGCCCAATGACAGAATAACATCACATGTGAATGAAGTTGCATTGATACACGGTATGTAATAGATGATGCTTTTATGGCTAACAGATTGCAAGCTTTTGAGTCTAGCTAGGTCTATTCATCAGGTATATTATACCTTCCTGTGACCGCCGCAGTCACAATTTCATGTTTGTACGAGTGGAAGAAAATGCCTAGAAGAGTGAGAAAACCAGTAATGAGATGGATAGAATGTATAATTATACATGGAGGTAACAGCGGACAAGCCGGTGTGGTTTGACCCCAAACCCCTGGACGGTCGGGAGGACAGCAGCGTACTTTAAACTTCACCACGCGAATCCTCCATTAATACCGTATGGTTATCCGGTGTATTTTGCCCAAACTGCAGAAATATAAAGTCCATAGGTGCCTGGGGTAAATACAATAATACTAAAAGAACCCTTTTAGTTTAGCTTTTATCACCAACCCAAACTTTCTCAAACTTTTTCTTTATCATTGATTTGTATTTAGTTTAGGATGCGTGGGACGCTCCACTGGTTTCGCTTCCTCTCCGATAACTTCTTCTTCCCGTATCGAGGGGCCGGTGATCTGCGTCCGGAGTCTGAGAATCGCCAGTTCCTTTGTTAACGTTTTGCACCCTAATCGTTTGATGGACCTCTGAGGGACCTGCTCCGGTCACCCGTGTATTAACCCCCCAGATCTGGGGTTAAATGGACGTATATGTGACAACGTGCCTCTCTCCGCATCCTCGTATTCAGACAGATCGCGTATGTTTAGCAGTTTGCACATTATGATATTTTGGCTGGATTTTAAATACCGTTTCTTTCCGATCTTGCCCCGAATGCACTTTTTTTTCCCCTCATGCTTCCGTATGAAAAGCTCTGGAACGCCTCCTCCCGGCGATCCTCCACATCCTGCCCTAAAAGTCCCGAAGCCTGCGTTACCGGACGCTCTCGCAGATGGCACTGGTGTTCTATCAAACGATCAGAAGGCAGGCAGCAGACTCTCTATTGGCTGCTTTTATTACTCGGCTATTATTACCCAAATACTACAAGCAGAAGCAGACTCTGCTGCGAAGGTCGGTATAAAAATCCTCTTCTGATACATCTTAGGAGAGATGCCTTAATCAGGCGTTGGTCTCATCTTCATCCAGCAGCCACATGCGTGTTTAAAGCCTCTCATTATATTAACCGCTACCACTTCTGCTGGGAGGCCGTTCCACTTATCTACCACCCTCTCAGTAGAGTAATAATCCTCTGTTCTCATGGTTGTAGAGAGGGCAGAAAATTAATATGTTTATGACTGGAACGTGTCTTGTCTGAGCTGGTCTTTTGTCAGCATTGTGTCCGGGCTGCTGGGACAGATTTCATTCTCTTGTGGTTGGATCTCCATTTCCTGGATATATTTTATCAGCTGGGACCGAAGAGGTTTCTCGTTCCCGGGTAATAAGGAAGTTGATTTTTTTTCTTGTTTATTACAGGGAAATTATTCACGGCCGTTCACTTGGATGAGAAACATGAAGATTATTTTGCTGATTTTGGTCCCCGTGGCAGTGTGCGAAAATCACACAGGTGAGACACCTTGAACAGGTCAAAGCGTGAGCTTGGTCAGGATCATGGCCCCCAGGGGCCACTCTTCTTTCTGGCAGGGCATTTGTCGATGTGCGCAGGAGGCGGAGGAAGATACTGTGACTTATTTACTTAAATAATTTAAAGCTGCGAGAACTGAAACAGAACATTTCCACATCCTGTCTTTGGAGGAATTTCCTGGCAGATCGGCCCCATTCGGCCCATCTAGTCTGCCTGTTATTCCTGCTGTACACACTCAAACTCATTGGTCTCGTCTTAGACCAATCAGGCGCCATATGCCTATCCCATGCATGTTTAAATTACCTCACTCTATTAGCCTCTACCACATCTACTGGGAGGCTGTTCTACCCCCGTCTCAGTAAAGGTGGGGGAGATTGAATTCAATTATCTCGAATGCACCTAATCTATTGCTAACCTTCTGCTTCTCCCATAGGAAGCCACGCGTTGAACTATTACTTCACGGGACTGTCTTCGTCTGATTCGGGGCCGCCTTTCTTCTCGGTGATTGGATATGTAGATGACAAACAGATCGACCGATATGACAGTGACGGCGGACAGGCCCAGCCGGTAGCAGAGTGGATGTCATTGTTTGGGGGCCCAAGATACTGGGAGACAGAAACTAAGAAGCGTCAGACCTGGGTGGCTGAATATCGGGAACATTTCAAGGTTGAAATGAGCATTTCCAACCAGACCCAGGGTGAGTGAAGCCGAACCTTTGGGAAACCTTGGCGAGTGTCCCTCAGCCATGGAGCTCCACGGGGCCCTGGGGTTTATTCACTAAAGAGTGACTTGTAGACGAGTTATATCTCACCCCGATACCTATCCGCTCCTAGAGCGCCAACCATCCTATTAACTCCTCAAACCGCTGGTGGGTCTTTGTGCAGAGGCCTTTACCTAAAATGAAGACCAGACCTGTAGGTTGGCCAGGGGGCAGTAGGAGAGATATTGCCCCCTGAAACCCAGAATCACTTGAATGTCAAACAGGATCTGTAATAATGAGCCTTCCGGGAAGATTCCTAGAAGATCTGAATGTGAGGGAATTGCCCCCAACGAGATGTAGCCAGGAGACAATGAATGAGTTAATGGAACATTTTCTGTTCCACGCAGGTTTACACGTCTACCAGGTGCTGTTTGGCTGCGAGCTGGATGCGGATGGTAGCTCCAGATCATATTATCTTTTTGGCTACCAAGGGAAGGAACATATCCGCTTTGATAAGGACAGAATGTTGTATGAACCGGCCACGGAGCGGGCAAGAATCACCACAGACAGATGGAACGGTGAAAGGAGCCGCCAGTCGGAGCGGGACAAGACGTGCCTGGAAACGATTTGTATCGAGTGGCTGAAGAAATATATAAGATATGGAAAAGAAGAACTGGAGAAGAAAAGTAAGCAAATTCCCCCAAAATGTGCTGAGTACACACCCTACCCATCACAAAAGCAGCAGATACCCCATAATGCATACTGGTTTAGCTGTGTTGGGAGAGTTAGTTACATTGTATCGGTTACATTGTATCCAGTTTGCTCGGAGGGGTGGCTGCCTGCTCTGTGTGTGAATTGTTACACCGTGTCTGACAGCCAGGAGCCAGCTATGCCGCTTCTATTGCCAGTAACAGAACACAGCCTTCTCCCTCTTAGAATTGTCTCTAAACAAATGATATTGTAAAATAATTTGTTTCTTTTCCGATCAGTTCCACCGGAGGTGACGGTGACAAGTCTGAGCACACGTGGGGTCACTAGGCTCCACTGCTGGGTGTATGGGTTTTACCCCCGGGACGTGGATGTGACGTGGATGAGGAACGAGAAAGATGAGCTTTACTCAGAGGAGGCCAAACAGATCCTTCCCAACTCAGACGGTACTTATCAGGTCCGAGTTACTGTGGAGGTTATGCCTCAGGATGGAGACAGCTACGCCTGCCACGTGGATCACTGCGGCCTGCAGAACGTTCTTGTTACTAGGTGGGGTAAGTGCCACGAAGGGACATCGGACACGTTAAAGAAACCAAACAAAATGAGCTCTCTCTGTATACATCTATTCTTCAGAGACATAACTAGGGATCTCGGCACCTGGGGGAAGGTCAGAGGTCATGCCCCTGGTTGATCCTACATGTAGGACACAGGGTCACCGCTGATGGGTGGTTCAAGTGTGGCCATTCCATTGGTTGCTATGGTGATAAGACCACTTTCTTTGCACCAGAATACAGCATTCTTCACAAAAATCCCTCATAAGGGTTTATTGTCCGCTCGCCGTAATTCTTCACCTTCTCGATGTCCCCAGATCCCGTTAGGAGATCATTCCTCTACGAGCTGGTTGGGGTCCCCGTGCTGGTTCTGGTGATCATCGCTGCTGGATTCTTTATGTACAAGAAGATGCCACGTAAGATTTGTCTCTTTGCATGAGAATTTTTCACTTTTTCAGGAGTATCCCTAAGATCGGGCCTGGACTGGCCAAACCCGGCAAATGCCCAATGGACGGGTGGCTAATGGCAGGTCCTTCAGTGTGTCCCCGCTGACTCGATACACACAGCTGTACTTTGTTTTTCCTTTACCGGTATAATATTGGGGCATAATTTAACCTCTAAAAACCTGTATTCTCACGTTCTCGTCTTTACTCATTTTACCAATGGTGATGAATTCTCCAACTCAACTGTCCTTACTTTAAAGGATCAACTACAGGAAATAAAATATAATTTACCTTTTAAAATGGTGGATATGATGGACAGACAAAAAAAAATCTTATAATATCTTGGTTTTTTTGGTTAGAAAAAAAATCTGAGGAAAATTTACATTAGTGATACCGAGTGTACCAAATGTAACTGGTTTCACATATTATCCATACTCGCACCAACTTGTGGGCACAAGAATTTTAATTGTCTCCCTTTTCATTAATTCAGTAAAGAAAAATCAGCATGGGGTCATCTTTCTCCGGGGCAACGCACGAGGCAGACGTGATAATGGCTGAAGAGGCTTTGGGCTGGAAAAAGTGCCACGAGTCGCGGTAACGTCTCCGTCGGATCTGGCAGAAATGAGTATCGGTGGCCACGGCCTGCATCATATGTGAAACGTGTCCTACTCCTGCTTCTCTAGAGTTTCTTTAGTATTTAAATATAAATGGTGGATTAACCTGCATTTTTCTCCTTGTCTTTTTCTTCATAAAGCCCATCTCCTGTGTGGCAATAACCACAATAACCAAAACAATGGGTCTCCAGGTTCTAATGGGGGCAAATTTAAGGGTCCAGATGTTCAGCACTGTATACAGGAATAACCCCCAGTGCTGTATACAGTAATATAAACCCCAGCGCTGTATACAGTAATACCACCCCAGCGCTGTATACAGTAATGTCTGGTTTTATCTCATTTTGTTCCAATAAACTCCCATTATCTGCAGACCTGGAGCCGCCGTTGCTGTCGATCATGTGAAATTTTGGGTGACTTACCCAGCTCAAACACCACACTGAGCTGATGCTTTATGGCGATGCTAATGAAGTCTGTTTTTTCATGGACTTTCATTAAAGTGCCTGGCTGGGTCATTGAGATTGAGTCATTCTATTGTTTCTCACAAGCAGTATGATAAGGAGTCGGGGTGAAAACATTATATTATGAGGCAAAAACTACAACTGGGTTGAAAAGAAAAAAGCTCTGAAAATATGTTTTTAATTTGATACGAGGAGTAGAAATAACAGCAGGAATTTCCCTGTCAAGATTTATTTAATCAGGTTTCTGGCTGCATCACAAGAAAAGCATCTACCTAGTAACTAGTGATGTCATTGCAAAATCGTGCCTGGATTGGTTCTTGGGAGACACGCCGTTTCTGGGAAATCAGGTCGATTCTTTTAGTTCAGAAAAGAAGAGAAAAATTCCCACCAAAAGGGGGCGCCACTGTATAGAGAAATGCCCAGTGTAATCTACACCGCGCATGAAGAACCAGATCCTTCCACTATAATCACCCAACAAGAGACTACTGAGCCTTTTCTCTATAACTCAGAAAAATAGGACTGCGGCCTTTCAAGTGATTTTATTTTATAATTAAACCTTTAGTGGTTTTAGCTTCATAGTTTTCTGTGTAACAAAAGTATTTCCTTACTGAGAAGGTGGTGGATGAGTGGAATAGCCTCCCTGCAGCTGTGGTAGATGTTGTATGAGATGTTGGCTTATAGCTACGCTGACTAGAGATCATCGCCAAGGACCAAGTAAGCTTTCAGGTTTTATATTACGTCTCGGTCTTTTAGCTAAGACCCTGTGACAGGGAAAGCGTGAAGCCCCGAGATTGCAATTTGTCCCTCGTCTTTGGCCGATGGGGTTTGTGTCGGGTTAAGCGCACGTTTTGCACTTATTGTTTTGTATACAGCAGCCCCGGCCTTTTGGCGAGGTTTATACGCGATTTATTTTTATCACATCAGCCTCAATACAACTATTTGGAAAGCCCAGTAAACATACAGAAGATACCGGAAAGCCGAGGGGGGGGGCGCGTCCCCTGAGAATGTCCGGCTTTTCTGGTGAGGAGAGGCGTTAGGTAACTGTTTTGAGTGCAACCTCCTCCTCAATAATATACAGTAATACCCCCCAGTGCATTATACAGTAATAACCCTGGTGCTATATACAGTAATACCCCCCCCCAGCGCTGTATACAGTAATATAACCCCCAACGCTGTATACAGTAATAACCCCCCTGCTTATACTAAGTATATACAGTTAATAACCCCAGCGCCTGTATACAGTAAATATAACCCCCAGCGCTGTATACAGCTTACCCCAGCGCTGTATACAGTAATAAAACCCCAGCGTATATACGCAATATAACCCGCTGTATACAGTAATATAACCCCCAGCGCTGTATACAGTTAATATAACCCCAGCGTGTATACGTAATATAACCCCAGCGCTGACTATACAGTATATAACCCCCAGCGCGGTATCCATATAACCCGCCCCAGCACTGTATACAGTAATATATCCCCCAGCGCTGTATATAGTAATATAACCCCCAGCACTGTATACAGTAATATAACCCCAGCACTGCTATACAGTAATTATAACCCCCAGCGCTGTATACAGTAATATAACCCCCCCGTGCTGTATACAGTAATGTCTGGTTTTATCTCATTTTGTTCCAATAAACTCCCGTTATCTGCACAGTCCGGGTCGGCTTCTCCTTTTTCTGTAACCAAGTAAGAGACCGCAAAAAAAAAATTATCATTTATTTAAGTCGGTTATGGATAAAATTGTCCGCAGTGTTTTCACCTCGCAGCTCCGCACCGTGAGGTCAGCATCAACACCTCCCCAAACAATGCTGTAAACAGCGAACGTTATGTGCAAATGTATGCAAATTTATGTAAACTATTACCATATTGCCAACATTACATGCACTGGAGCCCAGCCAACCCACCACCGGCTGGCCCAGGCGTCCCAATGATATCCCTTCATGCCACCGGCACCGGCCCCAGGAATGTTCTGCCCTCAACCTGGCGGCTTGTGCTCCACGAGTCCCACCACCTGTAAGGATGATTAACCCTTACACCACACCAATGACCAACAGCCCGCCATGACAGCAGCAATAATGGCGATGGACGGTGGGGCGTTGTTCTTTACAACAAAAGGACGCTTGTTGGCAGTCACGTGTTATTTTGGTTCCCCTCAAACAGTTAAAGAAAAGATGTTTTTGATCTGATACGAGGGACAGAAATAACAGCAGGAATTTCCCTTTCACGATTTATTTAAGCATCTAACAACTAACTAGTGATGTCATCGCAAAATCGTGCCTGGATTGGTTCTTGGGAGACACGCCGTTTCGGGGAAATCAGGTTGTTTCTTGTAGTTCAGAAATCATGAAAAAAAATCCCACCAAAAGCGGGCGCCAATGTATAGAGAAATGCCTAGCGTAATCTACACCGCGCATGAAGAAGCAGATCCTTCCACTATAATCACCCAACAAGAGACTACTGAGCATTTTCAGAAAAATAGGAATGCAGCCTTTCAAGTTATTTATTTTTATAATGAAACTTTTAGTTGTTTTAGCTTCATAGTTTGACTAGACCATCAGAGGTTTCTGTGTAACAAAGTATTTCTTTACTTCCAAGGTGGTAGATGAGTGGAATAGCCTCCCTGCAGCTATGGTAGAGGTTGTATGTAAAGACACCACAAAAAAAAAAATCATAATGGCAAGAATATTTAAACAATTTGGAAAAAAACAGAAATTTAAAAAAATAAATTAACTATAATAATTAAAAGTTGAATAAATACATTTACTAAACAGATATGCTCTGAAACAGCATGCTGTGCCCCTTGCCTTGAAAAGGCTGCTTGTACCCCCTCTGCCTGTAACAGCTTGCCTCCCCTCTGCCCTGAACTAGTCTGCCTGCTGCTACTCTGCCTGAAATCCAGCCTGCCCTGTGCCTGCTCTGCCCCAAAAAGCTGCCTGTGCCCCTCTCCCTGAACAGCGGCCTAGCCCCCTGCCCCTAAACAGCCTGCCTGTGCCCACTCTTCCCCAAAAAACGCCTGCCTGTGCCACTCTGCCCCAAAACAGCCTGCTGTGCCTGCTCTGCCCCAAATAAGCCTGCCTGTGCCCCTCTGCCCCTGAAACAGCCTGCTGTGCCCACTCGCCCCATAACAGCCGGACTGTGCCCCTCTGCCCCAAAAAGCCGGCCTTGTGCCCACTTGCCCTTCTGCCCCAAAACAGCCGGCCTGTGCCCTCTCTGCCCCAAAACAGCCTGCCTGTGCCCACTCTGCCCCAAAACAGCCTGCTTGTGCTCGCTCTGCCCCAAAACAGCCGGCCTGTGCCCACTCTGCCCCAAAACAGCCAGCCTGTGCCACTTCTGCCCCTCAACACTAATACTTTCATTAACTCACCCATTCACTCACTCAGCCATGCTAATGAAGTCAATAATATCGACAATAAATTCATAAAATAAAAATGTTTGAATTCACACGGAATGTCTTTTATTTAAATGTACAGCAGAGGTTTACGGTTCCAGTCTTTAATAAATGTCGCGCATACACGAGATGATACTGGGACCCCATAGAGCAGAGTTACAGATCATAAAAGCGAGGAATATTATCCCCGGTTAAAAGGGTGTTTTTTGTTCCATCTTCGGTGACTGTCACAAGGTAAATAACACCACCACTCGAGCCATCGCGGCTCATGGCCAGGGAGAGAGCTGAAAAGAAATAATAATAATGAGAAAATAATAATAATAATAATAATAATGATAATAATTATAAAATAAACCATGGTTAAATAAATAGCTGTGATCTCTCGGTTTATGGCATTGCTTTCCTAGAGCTCTAGAGCATGTCAGTAATTCTCCATCCCACCTAATGAGGGTTAGGGGGTTTGATAAAACTATTATCGCACAGATTATTTGGGGGGATATATTTAATATTCTCACCTTGGATAGCGAATCTTTCGCATTCCTCTTTGGACATCCCAGGCTTGAAGGCCGAGTCCACATAGCCGTATATATAAGTGCTGCCGGAGCCTCCGATGGCGAACGGCTGCCGCGTTATCATACCTCCCAGCGTCCCGTAGACCTGGCCAAGAGTCACATCATAGACAGCAAATAAATAATGTGACGAAATATATCATAAAACACGCAGACCCCCAAAGAGTGTAACTTGTTTCTTTAACTACCTTTAACAAAGTTTTTAAATAAATATTCCAATATTCTATTCTGTTCCGTGCCCCCCATTAATGACACGCACGCTCACTTTCATTCCGTTTCCCCGCTGGTCTGACCGTTTCTCCTCATTCCTTCACTCTGTTTCCTGAGAGAGCGCACTTACCTGCCCCCTGTTCTTTCCATCCCACCCAGCGACGATGAGGTGGGCTACCATCTCCTCCTTATACTTGTAGGTGATTCCTTTCACCAGAGTCGCAGCCGCCAAGACTAACGGAGGTCCCCCCATTTCTATGCTGCAGACGAGAAAACGAGACAGAAATGTTACCGCCCGCAAGGACTAGCGGGGTCTCACCTGTGCAGGGGTCTCACCTGTGCACATCCATGTGATAGCTGACCAGGTCCGTCAGCGCCTGCGCATCCGCTGCAGATCCAGAAAGAGCACAGTATATATTCTGGTGGACAGGAGCTACTTTGTTAAATACTCGATTTACCACGGCGTCACTGGGGAGGAAAAAATATGTATAGGAATCACACCGTATACATTCAGACACGCTAACACCCACGTGCAGATACAGGTACGACATACAAATGGCAGGACCACCAGTGATGTTGACCTTCGAGGTCGCGGGGACCATGTATTTTTGATAAACAGATATAGTAGCAGGGAGATGTATTTTATTACCGGTATAGATCATATGCTTTATATTGACAGGGCCCCCATAATGTGGTGGCTGCTGGGCCACAGACGTGCGAGGAGCCCCTAATCTCATTCTGTGTATAAATATATTATTTATAAACCCATGCTAATCCCCCAGAAACGCACCCAATCCAGACATGGGCAGGAGGGCCGGCAGGGGCCGGAACGGGAACCCAGACTTACCCGGCAGACACACGCGAGTCAGAACCTACAACAACCCCTCCGTCGAACTCCACCGCAATGATGGTGGTCTGGGGGGAGAGAGATACTTTGTTACAAACGTCTCAGCATTCTACAGACCAACAAAGGGTACAGGAGGTCCGGGGGGCCAAAGGCAGCCATCAGGGGCCATCTACACAATGCTGAGTGTAACACTAAGCACGCTATATAGTGAAATGTCCCCTAGCATCGGCCCCCCAGGAATGACTGGACCCAGGGCAGTTCCCCCTTCTGCTCTGAGTTAAAAGTGGCCCTGATCAGAGTCACTCTTAGCAAGGGGGGCTCTACTTAGTGAAATGACCCCCAGTGAAAAAAATGCTTATTTTTACATTTCTTTAAATATTTTCAAAGTTTGCAGGTTTTGCTCTGGTCCATGCGCAGCCTGCGGCTCAGTCTTCTATACAGTGCTCTGCTGGCATTAAAGGGTTAAACATCTTTTTGAGGCATTTCCTTGGATTTTTTAACGCTTCTCTCCCAGCTGCCCCTTTTCTCTCTCGTGTTCTTCCCGTCTCTGTCCGCATGACGTTACCTCTCCCTCTCTGCCATCCGCCTGCCCCCCCCGGCCCCTAGGTAACCCTCAGGGCATGAAATGATCGTCTTACCCCTGTGGACACCTCATACGAGGCATTAAACGGACTCCCCGAGCCGGGCATCACTCGTCCTTCCCTTCCAGCCGAAGTAAAAGTGAAACAAACTGTGAAGCTGCAGCTTGGCGTCTCTGTGTTTGTAACAGACAGACAGACAGACAAGCTGATTCAGGATTTCTGAAGGGGGGACTCTGGGTTTGCATCCAATATGACTGCGCGTTATCAGGACTGGTCAGACAGCGGCGGGTCTGTATGTAATGTAGGGGAT
>VKOC01008917.1:0-15691 GCA_009364415.1 Spea multiplicata | reverse complement strand
GCCCCTAAGTTAACCCTAAACACCCCATTAACCATAGCTGCCCCTAAATTAACTCCCACCTTCCCTAACTTTCAGCAGCCCAAATATTAATTTTATACTTACAGTTAGATGAATGTCACAGCCATGTGGTTCTGGAAGAAGGAAGGCGCGGGGCCAGTTGTCACAGTGATTACAGGGAGGGACTGGTAAGTAGGAACTGCTGCTGTGAGTCAATGAAACGGATTATATAATGAGGGATATTTTTCAGAGCGTTGGGAATCGTTGGGAACGATTTTCATTATCGATTAGTTGTTGCAGCCCTAGACACAATACTTTTATAAATAAATACAGGATTAATCTTCACTGCCCCCAGGATTTAGATTCCCCTTAGTTTGCTCCCCCCTTTACCTCTAACTGCCAATTAAGTTAACTGTATTAAATTAACCCTCAGTCCTCAGCATTAAATTAACCCTAAACACCCCATCAACCATAACTGCTCCTAAATACCCCATTTACCATAACTGCCCCTAAATTAACCCTAAACACCCCATTAACCATAACTGTCCCAAATTACCCTCCACCTCCCCTAAGTTTCAGCAGCCCAAATATTAATGTTATACTCACAGTTAGATGAGTTCCTCATCCATGTGGACGCTATAGGAAATGGGCGGGGTCCATCGACACTGGGAGAAAAAAAAGGAGCAGGGCCAATTGTCAGAGTGACTGCAAGGAGGGACTGGTAAGTAGTAACTGCTGCTGTGAGTCACACTGAATGAAACGGGTTATAAAACGAGGGGTATTTTTCAGTGCATTTGCTCTGAAAAAACCCTCATTTTATAATCAATGAAAATCGATTGGACTAATCGATAATGAAATTAGTTAGAAACGATTTTCATTATCGATTTTATCGATTAGTTGTTGCAGCCTGTCAAGGACCGGGTGATCAGGTCTGATAGGAGCCCAGGTGCAGGGGATATGAGGGGCTCTGTCTATACCCCACGCTGCACGATGGCTTGGGGTTGTTACAGACAGGTGCAGGAAATCACAGATAGACGATGCTGATACGAGTTGTATTGCACATGATGGTACAACAACATATAATGATAGTGGCTGGAAGCCCTCTGGATGGGGCACACACGGCAGGAAGCCCTCTGGATGGGGCACACACGGCAGATTGCCCACTTGCAGGGTACTCAGCCTTGGTGTCCACTTGTGGGGAGCTGGCCGTAACTCAGGCAGTCCTATAACATTAATGTCAAGGCCCAGACTGAAGGGCTGGGTAGGTTTATATAGGCTGGCTTGATCAGGTAATAAAGTGCAGCTGGACATGATAATCACTCTGAGTGGTTCAGAGTGACAAGGGTGGCCACTAGTGGATGGAAAATAGCAGCACAAGGTTGTGTGTATACCAGGCTGCGAAGGGTGGAATGTTACACAGCCCTACTTTATAGCACACTATACTGATATTCAGATGGTCTCAGGAATAGTTTTTTACTATAGCGTTGACAAATCCATTCCTGTGGCCCAGTAATAAAGCATCCCACTGTACATTTGGCAGTCATCATTATTAATGCATAGTTGTGTATTATTACTTATGTTTAGAAATCCCACAGACAAATTTTCTAAATGCTTCTTAAAGTTTTTGTCGTGTTACTCAACCTGGTGTCTATATTTGTAATTACAAGTAAACATAAGAGAAACCTTCAAGAAGTGGCTTGAAATTATATATTAAAAAAGTTCAGAAGACCATTAGCCCTCTGCCTCTTTGCCAGCCCTCCCCCGGTATAAATGTAGTTGTTGCTAACTAGAATTATCACGTACAACGTGGGTAATTTGGAAAGAACAATTCTCATGCAAAGTGCCAAAAGTGGACTAGTCAGAATAGCCACCAATTGAATGTTTGTACTAACTTCTCTGTTTTCACTACTTTGTACCACAGGTAGTCTTTATAAATAAACCTTGGTATATTGTAGTACAACAACATTACATATAGGGTTCTTTGTTACTTATGTTTTTGAAGTGTTTCAGTATCCTATTTCATATTGTTATAACAGTTTTCAAACACAAGCTTTTTAAATAAAATCACAGACTACATCAACATCATTTTTGATTTTCATTCAGGACATGGCATCAAGTCACAGATTTCTAAACCACACAGTTCTCTCTATGCGATACTAAAGCTTTTATTTTGTATAATAAAATGTCCATTTGTATGAAACCATGGGAAAGATGTGTTATTTAAAAATCACATTTTCCACTTATTTGCCTTCGTGTTGTCATGCAGTATGCAGTGTTCAAGTAATAAAGAATCCTTCTAAGAATGACCTTAAGCAGATGACTCATAATGTAGGCTTTCAGCACTTCAAGTGATTTTATATTAAACTCTGCAAAATCATATGACCGGTGCCATGAGTTTTATACAATTTGAACCACTGCAAGTAAACATCAAAAAGTTAAAGCAGGGTATTTGTGTTGTTAAATAATGACAAATGGATGAAGTAATCAACAGTAGTAGGGGAGTCTAATGGGCATGCACATACACATACTATTTATACAGTGAGTGAGGTTGTTCTGCATAGTTAAAATTAAACAAAAATACATTTGTGTTTAGGCCCTGGTTTGTGTGATCTTTCCAACAATGACTATAAATTGAGTGTCAGGAGTTATACAGTGGTCTTGAGTTCCTTTATCCAATGCATGCTGCCTCCCTTTGTTAGGACCCATACTGTCCCTGCTGAAACTAGAAGAAATTGGGAACGTACAAATTACAGTTGAACAACTCTAAAATGTGCATACCCAGGAACCTCAGAGAGGCGGTGTCCCGGAATTCTTCTTCTGAGTGAAGGCTTTGTGAGGGGGTGGGGCCAGTTGCACACAAGGATTGGCCTTGCCACTCAAGAGGAATTGCTAGCATTAGGAGCAGCAGAGCTAGTCCTAAACGTGTTAGAAGCAGGAAGAGAACTTTACAGGTAGTGGGTATGGCTAAACATCACTCGTCTGCCCTGGAGAATGAGGAGAGTGACCTGGAGACCCATGAAGCAATGATTCATCAGACCTCAGGTCAAAGCACTAAGGGAAAAAGAAGAATCTTGACATCTAAATATTTTACCAGGACAACGATACACCATAATGATCAGCCATAACATTATGACCACTGACGGACTAAGTAAATAACACTGATCAAAAGTGGTCCAAGGAAGGAAAAGCGGTGAACCAGCAACAGGGTCACCACGTGGACCCACTATGAGAAGAAGGCATCCTGTGATGTGTTAGACAATGTTCTGCTGGGAAACCTAGGGTCCTGGCATTCGTGTGGGTTCATTGTTGCGGGGCATATACACCCTTCCATGGGCAAGATAGTTCCTGATGACATTGGCCTCTTTCACCTATGTAGGAGGTGAGAGCAAGTTCTCACCCTATTGAGAGTGTGCCTTGATGTGGCAGGTGAGCATAATTATGCTTTGGCCAATTCATATAACCAAAACCTCTCATTTATATTTGTTGCCAACTTTATTAGGTTGAGAACCGGAGACAGTTTTTGTTTTTTGTATACAAAAGAGTAACTTGCAGGACATTAAGCAGGTATTTCAACAGTGGATGCACCATCCAGAGACAGCTGATTTTGTAAGGGACAGTCCTGATTTGTGAGGCACTGCCCCAGCATGTGTCTGGCGTATGTGTCTCTTACCTCTCCCGCGGTCAGCTGATCTCTTTAACAGTGGGGGCAGCCCTTCGACAAGCTTTATTGACTCGCCACATCTCAGTGAAGCTGTATCTGAAATGCACATGCGTCTTCTTTTTTTTTTCCTCCTGACAAGGCATTCGGTAGTGATTCCTCACAGGAGACGGAGTCTCTGTGCACACCCTCTTATGCCCTTTTGGAAGTGCTCCGTGAGGCCTTGGTTAGCAAAGAACACATAAGAAGAAGGGGTAAGAGAGGAAGTGAAGCTGCAGGAAAGGAGACAGACACAGAAGCGGTCAGCAGAAAAGGTAGGGAGACATTGAGAGAGAAAGAGTGAGTAAGAGTGTAACAGAGTGTAACAGTAAATGAGAGTGAAAAAGTAAGAGCGTGAGTGACAGAGAGAGAGAGCCCGAGAGAGTAAGAGTGTGACAGCATGAGTGAGAGTGTCAGTGAGCCTGGAAGAATACGAGAGAGCTTGAGCATGTTAGAATGTAAAAGAGCATGAATTTCAGTGAGAATGTGTTAGAACCTGAGAGTGTAAAAGAATGAGAGCATAAGAGAATGAGAGTGTGAGATGGTGAGATATCATAAGTGAAAGTGGGGGAGAGCATGAGTGAAAGTGTGAGAGAGAGTGTGTGACAGAGAAAACGAGAGAGTAAGTGAGAGCATGAGAGAGTGTAAATAAGAGAAAGTGACAGTATAAGAGTGGGTGTGAGAGCATGAGAGACCAGGTGAGAGCATGAGTGAGAGAGAGAGAGTGCAAGACAGCATGAATGAGAGTGTGAGAGTGCATGAGTGAGTGCGTGGTACAGGTGTGAGTTAGAGTCTGAGAGTGTGGGTGAGGTGTGAGACAACTTGAGAGAGCATGAGAGAGTGAGTGGGATTGTGAGAGAGCATAAATAAGAGCATGAGAGAGTGTGAGGGATGGTGATCGAGAGTGTCAGTGAGAGTCAGAGAGATAGTAGAAAGAGCATGAAAGAGTGAGTGAGAGTGTGCGTGAGATTGTGAGTGAGGGATTTATGCTGTACCATTGTCAATGTCTTGATCACTATATAATGATAGGAGCCATGCTTTTCAACCCTCAGTGTCTCGATCACTATATAATGATAGGAGTCCCTACCGTCTCATTTTGGATCATTATGTAATTTGTACATTTTTTTTACTATTATTTTTTTAATTATCTGCAGTTAATTTTCTTGTTACATATTTATGTACTTTCCTCAAAATATCCTCTTTAAAGGTAATAAAATTCTGACATTTGCGCTGCAAATGTATCTACCGCATATCAAGCGTGTATGGTGTGTTGGTGGGAAATTGATTATATAATCTGAACCATAATAGCTAGGGAAGCTAAATTATGCAAATTGTGTGGGTTGGGCAGAGTGGGTGGAGCTTTGAAGAAGTGGGTGTGGTAAATTTTCAAGTACGTAATTGATACCTGTTCAGGTGCACAAGAAAAGCAAAAGGCTGGCTTACTTGTAAGAATGTATCTTTTTATCTAAACTGTGTTTGCATATTGTTTTCATAATCATTAACCCTTTATTTTCTGCAATCTGGAGATGCAGCTGAAAACATTTTGGTGGGTTTCTCTAAAGTTGCATTTAATCTGTGCAAACAATCCTAAGAAACATAGACAGTTTGGTGAAAAACGCAGCAAAATTAATGTTATGGCTCCTTTTGCCATGGATTAGTGACCTACTGGTTGTATGATAAATGTCCAAATGTTCTTAGTGAAGTACCCTGAGTTGTCTTCTCTCCAAAAATATATAATTATGAGCTGGTGGGCTGTTAAACAGTCCCAAGTGAGACATAGGCATCACAAAATGAAATTTGAAAATTTCAAGGTTGGAAAAGGGTACGGACATATTCCATTTCGTGCCCAGTAACATGCAAAAAAACATAATGCATGTTAAGTTTTTCAATTTAGGACACATTAATATATTTTGGTCAACTGAACTGGCTTGGGGACCATTTTTTAAAATGTTTTTTATTATTTTAATGTATTATTCATACCATAATAGCTAGGGGAGCTACATTATGCATATATTGTGGGTTGGGCAGAGTGGGTGGACTATGTTTCTAAAAATAGTATCAAAAGAATGTTCTACCTGTTTCAAAAGGAGAATCATGGTTAAGGAAACATAGTGAAAAAAATACCGTACTGAAAAAGTATTTCAGTGGGGGTTCAAGAAGGGGTTAAAATATACATATGACTGGTTAATAAATATATCAGTTTGTGAGAGTTTGCAGTGTAACTGCTATACCATGGTATGATGGATTTGCCCTGAGTGTTGAAGCATAAGTGCATACATGAGTGCTCTGCAAAATTAACTCGCCAGCAGGTGGCAGTATTGTTACAGAACAATATAAAACATCATAAACAATGAAATGCACAGAAGAGTGAGTGAAATCCACCGCTTTGAGAAGCTAACTTATTATTTAATATTTGTGAATGCAAGCACATTATTATTATTATTAATATATTTTATTTATATAGCACCAAGAATTTAAGTAGCGCTTCTTACAATACATATAATCAAGGGGTATGACAAGACTAAAATAAAATGAAAATAGTGTTTGCAGGAATCTATGAACTGCAAAATGTCTTTGTCTAGAGATGTGCCCAACCACTTAGTAACAGCTAGTCGGTATGCGGCAGGCACACAGAGAATGTTGCCTGTGGGAGTAAAACACTTGAATTGTGCTCCAGGACAGCAGAGTCCCTCAGCCAATCAGGTTCCCAACTACAGATGTTAACATATCCCGACCAGTGTAGACATAACTTAAAATAAAATGCTTAAAGGAAAAATAACCGACATCAGAAAATACACACTATAAGTTTAGAAAAGGTCAAGAACATCACAATTTTATAAACAAAGCCATAAGAGACTAAGGGCACTTGGTAACCAAAATGCACTTCTGAGTTCAATAACATATTAAATAGAAAGCATATCATGAGAAAATCTATTAACAGTCCTAAGACATCAGGTAACTAACATGGAGAGTTGGGGGGGTTTTTTTGAAGACAGAAAAATACATTTTTTGTGAGACGAGCTTCAGTCCTATCTTCCGAACTTCCTATTTAGGTTGGTCCTGGGATTGTTGGTCTTATTGCAATCTAAAGAAAAAAAGGTGAAAATGAAAGGCTTATTCAAATAAAAACTCAATAAAGACTATAAAAATAACATGAACAAATGTAAGGGAAACTCGAGAGAGGTAATTTCCCCACTTGTTTGTAGTAATATCCCCCCAAAATACATGCCTGGAAACTTCTGGGCCCCTGCTACCCGGAGCCTTCCCTTGCGGGACGCGGCCAGGACACTGCCCACTGACGTTGGTGAGTGGTCCCGCTGACATTGGTGGGTGGTCCTGCTGACGCCGGGAGTGGTCCCGCTGATAGCAGCTGGAAACACCGCCATTAAAAGGGAAAATGGGTGGGGAGCGGGGCATGTCAAGACTCTGCTCCTGTGACCCGGAGGATTCGGGTCTTGACCCAGAGAACCAGAGAAGCGGTGCTCACCCAGCAATCTCTGGGTCAAACCCAGAGAGTTCTCAGGTATGCCAATATAGTGTTGTATGAGGATAAAAACATACTTGTGTAGCTAGATCTTCTTCTGGTATGAGCACCTCTGCCTCCACTTGAGGGGTTATGCTTTCCTCTCTCACACTCTCACTCACTCTCTCACACTCTTGTTCACACTTTCTACATGTTTCTCTATCTTCTCTGCTGACCACTTCCACATCTTCTATCTCTCTTCTTTCTTCGTCCACATTTCCACGGGCATCCCCCGTGATCCTCCAATTCCTGGAATCATTAAGGCCTGTATGTATGGGATACCAGTATGGTTCCTGAAGAGTAGATTATCTTCCTTAACCCCTTAAGGACAATGGGCAGCCCCTAAACCCATTGAAAACAATGCATTTTGAGCCCGTACATGTACGGGCTTTGTCATTAAGGGGTTAACCAGGTGCTCTAAGGGCCAGTTTAGCAAAATCCATGACCTCAGAGCCATGCTCCATCGCCCATCTAGACTGCATTTATTTAGGTGGGTGTTTCCATCTTAATATGACTCAGCTTCCCTCTTTTAGTAGAAGCTGCAGAACTATGTCCTCTGACTTCCAATCTATCTCAGGAGAACCCCGTTGTGAGTTGGATGGACTATGAGAAGGTACTTGAGCAAACGCTCGTGGAGAGGTTGCTG
The DNA here is from genome assembly GCA_009364415.1 of Spea multiplicata. Classification (NCBI taxonomy): domain Eukaryota; kingdom Metazoa; phylum Chordata; class Amphibia; order Anura; family Pelobatidae; genus Spea; species Spea multiplicata. Next base: position 7,828 of record VKOC01008917.1, on the reverse strand, counting down.
ATGAACTACTTAAACTACAAGGAGCTTTGTCCCTGTAGTGTGAGTCTTGTTTAGGCTGCTGAAATATAAAAACATAGAAAGTGATGGCAGATAAGAACCATTTGGCCCATCTAGTCTGCCCAACCTCTGAGTACTTTGCTTAGTCCATGGCCTTATTATATATCTAGCTTAGCCTTATGCCTAGCCCATGTTTGCTTAAACACCTTCACTGTATTAACCTCTACGACTTCTGCTGGGAGAAATAACGAGTGGAACACTCTTTTATGGGGTCCTGTCCATTTCGCACGAGCATTAGAGGATGAGGGACCTGCAACCTGTTCCTCATCAGATGAATACAAATGTCCTTTACATTTTCTTTTCTTATTAACTGAGACCATAATCCTCCTCAAAGATAGGTCCCAGGCAAGGAAGGCTCTATTTTTGTAATACTTGCATGTATAAGAATTTCTATAGTAGAGACATCCATCACATCTGTGGCAGACAGAGAGATTACATTATATTCATTTATAAAGCGCCAGCCGATTCCGAACCGCTGAATGGAGTCCTCCATTAATGTTGCCACTTTAAAATCAGGACTTCCTTGTACAGCTGAGAGATGCTGTTGCTGTGCTTGCGCAAAGCGCAAGCATTTTCCTCACATATTATTATTATTTTATATACATATTATTTATGTTTATGTGTTATACCTGTACATGTTTAATATATATAGCATTATGTTAGTACTATATAATGAAACTTTAGCTGCATAGTTGGCATTAATAGTTCCTCTATTGTGACAATATATTTTAAGATTTTATCTATTTTCTTACAGTGCCTGCTATAATGTTATTCCTATAAACTCTTTGTTTAACATTTATTTGATTGCGATTTCAAAAGTATACCTCCTTCACAAACATCCCCTTGACTGCTATATACTGGTGTTATGCCTGTATGGATGGTCCAAACATTAATGCTTAACATTGATGTTGTTTGCACTAATTAAACAAAGTTTGCTTCACTGTTCCTTGGAAAGAAAACAGACTTGGCTTCCTCTTTATAATGCTACACTGAAGACTTGCAAGGCCTAAAATCTTTAAGAACAGATGATGTGAAAATCTGCCATGTATTAGAGCCCAGATACAAAAAATGAAACTTAAAATATAAATTGCATTTATTAAATGCGCAACACCTCAGGGAATGTTTTCTTCCCAGACTGCGGGACAGATGTCTACCTCATTACATTCTACTTTTGACTTGTAAGGATGTTAGACACATTTGTAGCATCAGTGCATAGTTGTGCCTGTGCTATGAACTGTAATGCTGCTAATTAAACGGGGAAATCAATGAATAGTTACTGTGTTCTGCAAATAAATTAATCAAATAAAACATTGCCTACAGATAAATGACTGCAATAGTGTGTAAAAAATGTGTTGCATGAATGTTAACGTTTGGAAGCCAAAAATATTCACATTTTCCCTTATTGTGACATTGGTACTATATATATATATATATATAATATATATATATATATATATATATATATACCGGTATGTATGTGTATGTGTGTATATTATATATATACACACCAACACACTATATGGACAAAAGTATACACCAACAGGGCCTTTTCTAACATCGCATTCTAAATACATACACATTAAATGTTGGATTGTTTCTGTGGGCATTTTTTGCCCATTCATCCAGTAGAGCATTTGTGAAGTCAGGATCTGATGTCGGACAATCTCAGCAATCTCAGTTCCAGTTCATCCCAAAGCTGTTCAGTAAGGTTGAGGTCAGAGCTCTGTGCAGGTCAGTCAAGTTCTTCCACAGCAAAGTCATCCAACCATGTCTTTATGGACCTTACCTTTTGCACTGGAACACAGTCATGCTGGAATAGAAAAGAGCCTTTTCCAAACTTTTCCAAAAAGCATAGCATTACCCGAAATATCTTGGAATGCTGAAGAGAACACACCAAGACATCTTGGACAATGATATACTTTCAACTTTGTTGAGTAAGTCATGATGTAATATGTCATGTGTTGTTCATCTGAGGTTATATTTACATAATTTTTAAACCTGCTAAGGTGGGATACCTGGAATATATACCCTTATTATAATAGTTACAGTTTAAAACGGTAAGTCAGAAACACCTGGGACTAATTACGGTGACCACGTGTCCTGGATTGACAGCGACTCTAATCAGAGCAATTACAGGGCAATTACATCCTGGGTCAATGCACTTCACTTTAAGGGAAGCTTGCCAGATCATACTGTGTGGGTATGGAGAAGAAAAGTGCATGTGCATCCTATAGGGAGGTGAGCTGGCTTTTGCATTTATTCAATTTTGCTAGTTATATACCCTTCCCTTATGTCAGGGGAAGGGTAACGAGGCACTACAACAATGATTCTCCAAATATGTAATTTCCAACCTTTTTATCAGGCTCAAAATGCCTCATGAAATATAATTCATGTTTGTTTCATTTGAAACTGGGACAATTAACAGTCTTACAGCAAAGGTTTAAAGTTTTTGTTTATATATATATAAAAAATAGTTCTTATTAAAAAGCTTGGTCTTGATGCTTACTGCATACCTTCCTCTTAGCAAGGCAACTAAAACATCTGTGACAGGACTAAAGCTACAGTTTAGCAGTTAATCCAATTAAATGGTCTACCCTCTTCTAAATGCTTGATGATGCTTGAGTTACAAACATTCATTTTAAAAAAGAAACTTATTTTTCCAGCTTTAGTAACCAACATTCATTACGTGGAATATATAGCCTAGTTTAGTATATTTTTATATTATTTTTTTCATTAGTCGTTAATAACTTTTAAGGCAAAGGTTGAAGACCCCTGCTTTGTATGAACAAAGGCATCTATTGCAAAGTATGTAGACATCCATCATGTGCATGATGCTTTTAGATGATAAAGACCTCATTGTGAGGTCGAAACGTTGTTGTCTGTTTCCTACAATAAATCTGTCTGATGGAACCCCTGAGTGCCTGGAGCCTTCTTCTATTTTTGCTTTTAGATGTTTGTCATAAAACCCAGATACTTAACGGAACAGTCCTCATATATCAGTGCCCTCTACTGATTGATTCCCTGCAATTATCCCCTTATCTTTAACATTTAGGTTATCCATTGCTGGACAATTTCTGAACATACTTGTGTTAAAATAATATTAAGCATCATTTCATACTGTGTTCTGAGTATAACATATATTACATGCAAGTCTTCTATATGAATAATCTCTGCATTGTAAGCTCGTTTTGGCAGGGCCCTCCTCACCAGTTGTTTCTGTAAGTGAAGTTATTATGTCATATACTACCTGTTATATCCTGTCTACCCATTGTACAGCGCTATGGAATATGATGCCACTATATAAAACAATAAATAATAATTATACCACAATGGCAATTTAATGTTGACCTCATCATAGTTATTACATTCCATTACAGGTTAGATTGGAAACTAATTCAGCTATTTGCTTAATAGTTTATTAGTCTTCAGAGTTAATTATATCTTAAAATATAAAATATCTATGATACTATAAAATTACACTATTGCGTAAGTATAAAGGATAATCAAGATATTTATTTTTTAGTTTATTAATGAAAATAAAAAAGCACTGCTTTTTTGGCTTTCATGCCAATTTTTAGGACAATATTTTTTCCACATAGCAGAAGGAATAGAAGTGGGTACCGCAATAGCATTATAGATTGCTAGAATCATGCTTGTGTAGTAAAGATATGTTTTGGACTTGCCAGCATTTATCCATAAGCTTGTTGTGCATGTGATACATCTTTGGATATACGCTATAAAGTGTGTGACCATTTTGTGACTTTTATTTAGCATCTCACAAAACCATTCATGCAAAATTACAGCTTTGCATGTCATTCCCTGATTTATCACACTATTGTTACAACATGCAGAAAGATAGTGTTTGATAATAAATGTATTTTTCAGAGGCTTCAAAACAACCAAAAGCCTTTCTATTTAAATTGTGCTGAACAGTAGTATTTGTTATACCGCTGAAATTATGTATAATTTAAAATAATTTAATCAGTGATTAGGGCAATGTAACCATATATTGCATGCATATATTTAAAATAATTAAAATAATTAAATATCTGATGCAGGAAATTGCCTTTTTCAAGCAAAACATAGCAAAAAAAGTGAAGTATGAACTCCTAATTAGCCTATTTTAGGTACACTGATGTACTTTAGCAAAGAGTAAAGAGCAAACAAAATGATTACTTCATATTACGCAGAAAGCCAATTAAATGTACTGATTGAATGCCTGGCTGATCGGCTTAACAACGTCAAAATCTTCTATACTGCCTTTACAGAAAAAATGTTTATTTTGGAAGCATGTTACTGAAAATTAAAAAAGGTTAGAATTAGAGTGGGGAAAACATCTATAACAGACCCTGGGGAACATACAGAACCACAAAGACAATTCCATGTAGTCATTCAGTTTTCTTTTTTTAAATTTCTACAGCTGGATGAACTTACACACGGTAACTATGCCTACCTTTTCTTTGCTGTTCCTTTATCTCGTGGGCTAAACTAAGCTCCATCCCATTTTTCATTGATGTACATTTGATTGATCTGGCATATAGCGGTTGAAAAATTGTGAATCAGTGAACAGGATGCAAGCTGCCTTTTTCCAATAAAAGCACTTCAGTGCAGCTGTGTTCCCTGATTTTTATTTTATGTCAAGAATAAAGATTTGTATGTTCAATGCTTGTTTTCAAAATTCTGTAGTTATCAATGTATTCATTTCTTATCTTAATTTCCATCTTACCTAAATATGCACAAAATATTAAAAGCTATAAAAAAGAGAACCGATATGTGTAGACTTCATATACAGTTATGGAAAAACTTGGTCAATCATCCAAAGCCATAGATCTTACTCTGGGCTTCATTCACTAAAGTGAAGTGCTTGTGACTCAACAGTCAGAGTTAATGTTGAAGGCAAAGTTGTTTAACTTGGACACAGTGGTCCACGTCACAAATTTATCAGCATGATTGGGAACAGTTTTATGAGTTTTGCTATTGTTATGTGATCAGTGCCATAACTACTAACCACATGGCCCTGGTGGTTACTAGCTTTAACTTTTCACCAATTTGACCTACAGTAGCTCATCTGCTGGATTCGACCACACGGTTCAGGCTTCACACTCTCACGTGCATCAATGAGCCTTGGCCGTCCATGACCCTGTCGTCAGTTCACCGATTTTCCTTCCCTGGACCGCTTTTGATAGCTATTGACCACAGAAGACCAGGAATATGTGGGTGAAGATAGATGATAGAAGAGAAAAGATGAAAGACCAGAAGGTAGAAGATGAAGAATAAGAACATGCAGAAGGGGTCGGCAGAGAAGGTAGGGAAAACTTTAGATAGCGTGAGTGAAAAGACCCGCAAATTGCGGATGCAAATTCACAGCTTTTTGCTTCATTGGGGATCTGCATGGCCTCATTTTTGAGGCTTTGTGTGAATCGCCGAACTTGCCAAAGTTCTGTATATTTGCATTTCATAAAAATCGGAATGCACAAGCCTATCATATACCATGTCTCCAGTTCATTCAGGCATGGGGGGAAAGTTAATAGGATTAGTAAGGACACTAAAATTCAAAAGTCAAGATGTGTATAAAATCTGACTCTACTTTTGGTACTTCTTAAACGTAATGGTTTTGGCTTCATACACTTACTATTTTTGAAGAAAATTAATGTTTACAAAAATATAAGTAACTTTTTCAATTAAGCGTAGTCAATTCTGCTTGTCACTGAGAAAGATATTTGGCTTTCTTCTGAATCATTATCTGCTGCACTGTAGCAGTTTCCTCACAGCATCAGATGGGGAAAGTTGTGAACTTGATTAATGTAGTCCTCCCTGCTTTTCTCAGTGGAGTGCATTTGCATATTTGGTCACACATCATTGAGCAGTGTATATTTTACTGCTGTGGGCATTTTGATAAGATCAGAAATTGGAAAAGAGGCAGCCATACAAATATTTACTTCTATAAATATATAATATATGTAGAAACAGTGATTTAAATGCGAGACATAACAATTTTAGGTTTTCACTTAAATACAGATTAACATCTATGTTCAACATTTTTAGAAACCAGTTCTTTTTGCAATGTATATACTCAAAGAAGAGTCGGTTTCTAAAAATAGCAATTGTAAAACCATTATAAATAATGTTGTTATAAAATGAATTCATAAAAATTAATAAAGAATTTTTTGTGAACCTTGACACAAATTGTTTAGAGAATAAAAAATGTCTGGAAAGTTTAGTACAAATATGATTAAAAAAGTAAATGTAGTTTGCAGAGGAAGGCTGGAACTTTCTGGACTGGGAGGCAATTAAAGCCAATTAAAGCACTAGCATGCACACACACACACGTACACCAACGAACATTTACACTAACATACACTTATACACACTTACACTAACCATAGTCACACGGCACACCTCACAGTGTGAGGAGCAGCAAAATGACTGTGGTGTCATGTTAGCTGTCCCCAAGGCTATCATGTGTCAGCAGGTTGGCTGGGACATTTCTGGACAAGCTTTTCTCTGATAGTTTCTAAATTAACACAAACGTGGATGTTTCCAGACTCTAGACAAAATAATCTTAGTTGCATACCGATACACTTTAGTGTACCAATATTCATATAGTTAATCCATAGTTTGAGCATTGAGGTACTTGATGACCACTGGGTTGTTACCTCCACCATATGTATTGCCACAGTCAGGTTATTGTACCACATTAAAGCAGGATTTCAACTGATTAAATTCATTAGAAAGGGCAACTCTGGCAACTTTCTCTTAGAAGAAGGGCTTTGAATAATGCATGGTTCAATAGTAAGATGACTTTTAGGAAATCTCAATGATTTATCAATGAATTAGACATGACAAGGAAAGCCTTCTTGTTCCTATATAATATATAGTGAAGTTGGTGAGTCTAAACAACAACTCTCCTTGGTAGGATTTGCCAGAAGGATTTGTAAGAGAGTTATGGTTTAAAATTACCTACAGACTGTCCTGCCAACTCCATATTTAGTGAGCAAATCCCAAAGAAATACCATATACAAAGGGGCAATTGAGAAAAGAATGGAAAGGTGGTAAGTTACAACCACAAATGTAATTTAACCAACTTACAACATGTATATTTATAACTATACTAAAACACTATTTTATAGCTTTGTCTATCTGTCTCTTTGTTGGATGCAAACCAGGGTGTCCTGGTTAAACGTTTAGCAGTTTTGGTATATATTTGTATATGTTTGACTTTATTATTTTACTTTTAACAAGGACTACAAAAATGTATTTATGACAGCAATTCCTCTACAGCAAGGAAGATAAAATAAATGGGCAAAAGTATTGGAACATTTCATCTGACAAACAGGGACTTTTATGACATTGTATTCTAAATACATAGACATTAAGATGAAGCTGCCCCCCCTTTGCAGCTATAACAGCTTCCAATCTTCTGGGAAGGCTTTCCACAAAATTTTGCAGTGTCTCTGTGAGGTTTTTGCCTATTCATCTAGTAGAGCATTTGTGATGCTCATAATTATTGAAATCAAGGTTAGGGCTAGGTTTGGTGAAGGAAAATATTAATGCTTCAGACATTTTGTACAATGCTATGCTTCCAGCTTTCTGGGAACAGTTTGGGGGAGACTATTTACTATTCCTGCATGACTGTTTCCAGTCCATAGAGTGTATGTACTTCTGTGTACCTAGTATCTTTGCTATGATACTTACTGCATATTTGGTAATCCAAGTGAAAGATAAATACCGTATTTGCTCGATTATAAGACGACCCCCCAAAATCAAAATA
>VKOC01008916.1:0-12545 GCA_009364415.1 Spea multiplicata | reverse complement strand
CCAACTTTATACCCCTGGTACTACATTCAGCATGGCCAGGCATGCTTTGTACTATTAGTTAATAAACTCTCCATCGGGTACAAGCTAGTTCTCGGCACATTTCAGAGACGACACGCTACAGTCACGTTAAGACATTCCGTGTCACCGTAAAAGCTCATGTAAGGGGCACCGGTTTGTGGAACACAAGCGTCCTTTCATGGAAGGGGTTCTATTGTAGATGAATAAATAAAAGCCTGAGAACTCCAAGCACAGCCCGGCCACAATGCTCCTTTCCGCATTAACCCTTACCTCATCGTATCTGTCATTGTAGTTGGTTTTGACAGCTTCCACCAGTTTAGCGAGCGCTCCCTTGTCCTCACTGTGGGATAAACATCAAGTTAGTAAGTGTTGCCACTTGTGATCACATCAAGGAGCCACAGGGGAAAGCCTTTTGCTGCTCAGGGTTAAAAAGCTCTAAGTGCCACACTGTTGCATTCAGGTGAAGAAATTCTAGAAACATCATTGCTCAAAAAGCTGCGTCGGGAGCGCCAATACCCAGCGTTATAATCTTTGGTCTACTTACGGGTTGACTTGTGTGAATGCGACACTGGTGCAGGTCTTCCTGTGTACCAGGCGGCCCAGTCTAGCCTTGCCCTTGATGATACAGTAGGGGACACCCATTTTACGGCACAGAGCAGGCAAGAAGACGACCAGCTGCGGGGAGAATCGGGGTGAACCATTAGCCGAACGTTTAGACAGCACATCGCAATTAATGCTTTCACAATTGGAGGGGGGTGGATAGTTGCGGTAATTGCTCAGGGTTAAAAAGCTCGTTATTTAATCTTCATGATTTGTCAGGTGAAGAAATTCAGATACATCATTGCAATTCACGTCTTCCCCCAGATTTTTAGACGCGTCGTACAAATATTCACTTCAGTCGACACCAGTTGCCCTGCAAAGCAGAACGTCATCCCTTTTCCACGGACTTACCTCAATAGGATCCACATCGTGTGCAATCACGACGAGCTGAGCCTTTTTGTTCTCCACCAGAGTGGTGACGCTGTTGACGCCTGTAAGGATACAGTCAGAGGGTCAGCTCTATTCTCATTGCCAACGTTTGACCAAATGGTAGCCAACTCTGTACAAATGGCTATTGCTCAGGGTTAAAAAGCTCATTTGTGAACTACATATTAGGTTTCAGGTGAAGAAATTCAGACATCATTGCAATAGCACTCACTACTTAATCGCCGGCTGCCGGTGATGGGACTGATTTACAGTTTTTAGTATTCCCATAATACAGTTTCAGGCGTTAGAGCAAGACAGAAACACTAAAGCCGCATTATATTTACCTGCTCTGATAACTGGGGGTCTCTTGGTGGGGACATCCCCTTTGCCAGCAGCTTTCTGTTCAGCACGGGCCAACAGCCTTTTCTTCTTCTCCTGCTTGGTTTCAGGTCTGTATTTGTGGGCCAGCTTGAAGAGCTGAGTGGCTAATTAGAAAGAAATAAGTTAGTTCTCTGTGACGTGCAGCAAAATCAAAGAGCTTAGCGCTGTGAATCGAGGCGCTCGTGTACATTGCATCAGCGATCTTGGTGGAAGTGTGTAATCACGGTGTTCAGATAGCAAATATTAATTACATCATCTGCGAATGTACAGAGCAACCAACAGCATGACATTCATACAAGGACTTTCATGAGACTCCTCCAAGCTAGAATCCAGATCTGCCTTGGATGCCAGTTCTCTCAGTACAATCAGCGCTTACTCAACATGCGCATCTCAGGCAGCCAGATTCCAGCATGTCTGACGTCCCCAGCTAACGGGACACGGTTCGTACCTGTCTGACGGTCCAGAGCCTGGGTGAACTGGTTGATTGCAGGTGGGACCTTAAGACGTTTGTACAGGATGGACCTCTGCCTCTGAAGTCTGATGTAACGGGGCCATTTGACAAAGCGAGTCAGATCCCTCTTGGGCTGGATATCCTGACCTGAGGAAAGATGTCAGAAATGCCCAATTACAGACGTTACGTCAAACGAGGATCTTTATCGCGGTAGAAGCATCTTCACCGGACATCAGATCCGATGAGAAAACAACGTTCCCCAAGAATAACCTGAAGAAACCCAAGCCGCTGTCAACATGGAGCCACCAATTTACCTTATGAAGCCCCTGAAAGCTCCAGATGGACCACACAAAATGCGTATATAAAACAAAAAGTGGGTCCAAGACACCCTCTAGAACCAAACATTACACAACTTAAATAGGTCGTTTCTAAAACTGTTTAATAAGACACCCAAAGCAAGACTGGTAAAGTTGTAGTCTATACATACCGCCACAACACATGCACGCCAGCCATTAGGAGCCATGTGCCCCGCGTTACCACAACTCACCGATGCCATAGTTCTTTGGCCTCTTCTCAAAGAGAGGGTTCACCACCTTCTTGGCTTCTGCCTTCTTCACCACGGAAGGGGCCGGCGCCACCTTCTTCCCCTTGGCCTTCTTTCCTTTAGGCTGCATTGGGAATGAAGAGAAGGGTTTGAGTTACGAGACGCAAGGAGCAATGTATGCTTATGAATGAGCCCTAAGACATTAAACTCCATCTCCCAGCGGGTAGTAAAAGTTAAGTGTGAGTAGACGTGCATCAGCGATCTTGGTGGAAAAATTTGTCATCAGAGATCAGATAGCAAATATTCTTTGCATCATCTGCAAGTCTACAACCCCCCCCCATGAAATAAACACAAAACCCCTTCAAAAAAATAGAAGCAAAAGCCCCCAAAAAGTCTTAACCCTTAAGAGTACGACAGTGGCATAAGCAGTGTCCGATGCACACTACATGGGCCATGTCACATAACCAGCCAACTAAGCCGAGAAGGCTACAGAAAATCGGGCATTCAGTTTAGGAAAGGCCGAGGCCTCAGGCCTATTTTTAGGTACCTGGCAACTTAGCATACAAGGGGTTTAACTGCGGCAGAAGTCACCCCGCGGGCCACCAGGGGCTTTAGCTATAAGGAGAACGCGGCATGGGGCCCACTACAGCCGGCTACGAGAGTACGAGAGGGGGCAGCCCCTAACTCGGCGATATATCACCCAAAAAAACTCTCCATCCCACGCGATATTCCACGCCAGATCACGATAAGCCTCTCCCGTGTGAGGTGAACAAGAACCCGGGTGGGTAAGAGTCCAGCAGGCATAGGATGGCGGCGGATGAAAACCCCCTCATAGCGAGCAGCTCCACAAAACACTCACCATGGTGGACAGGGGTAGAGAAAGGAAGAAGGATGCATTGTGGGTAATATTTGTATCGCTCACCACATCTCGCGAGACTTTCCTGTAGCGTGGCCACGAGATTTAAAGGCTGGAATTTAAAGGGACAGCGCTCTCTATATATATCGAAATCGCAATGATGTTTCTAAAACATAATATATTAATGATAATAATAATAACTTCAAAAAGATAATAAATATAATAATTAAAGATATAGATAATAACGGATAATATTATTATTCATTAATAATAGATAATAATGGGATAATACATAACAATATAATAAAAATAATAAATTAATAATATACAATGGATAATAATAATCATCATATTAATAACAATAAATGCACTTGCATGATTTTAGTTCAGCCATACAATTTACTTTGTTTGTTAAATAAAGTTTGTAGATTTTAAAAAGAAATCCAGTATTTTTTTTTTAATTTTTGGGAAAATTTAAAGTTTTATTGCTAATGAATTAAAATAAATATGGCCGGTCTTAATATGACTGAGGACATTCTTCAAGATTAACCCTTCAATAGCCGGTTGTGAACACTGTGTGTGCAGCGATTCTCCAGATGCGTTTCCCAAATGGCGCTAATACCGGTCGTCATGGAAACCATGCAGACTTGTGATTATTTAAAGATACTCTTGAGTCACCTGCATTCAAGCAGGGATATCAACCGTAACAGTTTGGGAGCGAAAACACCCAACTATGAGCTTTACGTCTGATCTCAGCGGAGCGGGGCGGGGCCGGGGCCGGGGCGCGGGCGGGGGAACTGGAAGGAGTCGGCTGCAGACTGTGTGACCCCAAGACCCCTGAGATCGGGGCGAAAACCCTGAGACTCCGGGGCAAACCCTGACGGTTCCCACAAATGACTATTAATGACTTTAATGACAGAGGTTACTTTCTATGCTAATCCCTTCCCCTTCCAAACACCTCCCAAGTGTCCCTCTTCAGGAAGGACAGTCCTCCTTGCTGTACCCAGATCCCTCCGTCCTCGTTTTCTATGAGCTCGGAATGTTTGGTGTATCACGGCGGTTCTACGCTCGTAAAACTCCTACAAAGGCAATAAAGCCCAATCACATCTCTAAGAGCCCCCAAAAGGGTCCCTCATTGGCTGTTTGTAGTGTAGGGGGTACATACGCGTCTACACCCCGATAATATGGATCCAGAATGTCATAACTGCTGAAATTTCAGAATTTGGGCTGAATTCACTAAACCGCGATTCAGCATTAACCCTTCAGGGATAACCTCAAAAACTAAATTTCCTTTATATCGACTTTCTAGTTACGTTATAGTTATAGAGCGTAACAACGATTTTTATAAATTACGACTCCTGTTGCCATTGGATACTAGAAACATCTGCGGCAGATCGGCCCCATTCGGCCCCCGTCTAGTCGCCCGTTTCTCCTGCTGTAAAGACTCAAACCTTAATCAGTCGTTGGTCTCGTCTTAGATTCAGGAGCCGTATGTCTATCCCATGCATGTTTAATACCCTCACTGTATTACCCTCTACCACCTCTGCTGGGAGGCTGCTCCTCTAAATGGACTATAGTGACTAATTTTATTCAATAAGAAGAATACATTTTATTAGCGATAATAAATCTACTTAATACCGGATTATATTTGTTGAGAATGAATGAATGAATGAACCGCACAGATCCGTGTTTCCCTACGCGCTGTCACTTTAAGAGATGTGTGCTGCCACAACCTAACCTGACACAACTATGATTGGCTGACGAGAAAAAGCAGCCAATCAACACCTACAAGGGAAAAAAAGCGGACAAATCAAGTGGAAGGGAGTGGCATGCTCTAGCCTAACCAACTTCCTTTACGTGACTGACATTCACGGGAGCCAATCCGATTTCTTAGTGGGGAAATATGACCCAATCAACGAGGTGCGTGGGAGGGTTTTATGTGGCCGGGCTGTAGTTGAATGCTTTTCTGCGGCAAGAAGCTGGTGGATACCGAGTCCTGTCCCGGTAATTAATTTAATCTCACTTCCGGGTAATTAAACGTTAGAATAGCATTGATTGACGGTAACATTTGTTTATTAATAAGGATTTTAGGAAGTGCAATAAACCGGTTTAGTCTGCGTGTCCAATGAGGGCTTCACAAAGACCGCTGTGTTATTAGATAGCTGCATGTGTAGACTGTAAAGGGTTAAGGTTCGTTTTTCTGTCATTAATTATGGTGCAGCTTAGGTGATAATGCAGGGGAGGGAATCATGGTTCTTTCCAGAGGGTTAGATGGAATGTAAGAAGGATTTACTTTACTGAGAAGATGGTAGATACGTGGAACAGCCTGCCAGCAGACGTGGTAAAGGATACTACAGGAGGGGAATTTAAACATGTCACCACCGGTTCTTACCTCTGATCGTTTGGTTCACGCCGTTTCCGTTCCTCTCACTCAGGGTTAAGAAGATGTCCCAGCAGCGGGTGCTTCCGCAGAGCAAGGAGACTCTCCTGCAGTCTTACAACAAGAGGTTAAAAGACGACGTCAAGTCTATCATGGACAACTTCACGGAGATCATCAAGACGGCCCGGGTTAGTGTGACGCGCGGGGGGTGGTAACGCTGCGTCCGGTTACTGCTACACGGGGTCAAAATATTCTTTAAAACCCCCAAAAATCTTATTTTCCATGTAGAAAAAGCCATACATGCAAGCCTGTAACGAGTTATCCCGATGTTACAGCTGAAAGCATTCATTTTAATTTAAAATAACAATAACAATAACAACAACAACAACAACAATAATAATAATAAACAAGACCCCCTCTGTCATTCCCCTGCCGCTGATTGGCTGCTTCAAGTTGTTGGAGGCGGCAGGGAGCTGCCGCTTGTCCTTAAAAGTACTTTAATATGCATTATTTCAGCCAAACTGCCCCAATTAATAAGTGGACGCATTTTAAGTTAAGTTACTGTTAACTCTAACGTTACCACGGATGTGAAGAGGTGAAGGCCGTTGGTTTGTCTTACAGATCGAAGATGAAAATCAGGTCTCTCGCTCAACGCAAGGTGAACAAGATAACTACGAGATGCACGTCCGAGCGGCCAATATAGTGAGTGGAGACTCCCCGGAGCTTTCTTTCTTTTCCTGCCCATATCCAACTCTATACACACACTATATATATATATATACATATACATACATACACATATACATACATACATATAACCACACGTTAGAATGTGAGATTTGATCTTTATGGCGTCACTTTTAAATAATTTTTATTATTATTGTCACATTGACATGTTACTTTAATGTCACATGTCAATTAAACATTGCCCGGAAAATGTATTTTTTAACTCACTGAATATTACATTGAATGTATCTGGATAATGAGGTCAGGTTTGTGTGTGTGTGTGGGGGGGGTTATGTATGTATGTATGTGTATATTATATATATATATAATTAGTGTCCTCTTGCTGATTGCAGGTGCGAGCAGGGGAGTCCCTCATGAAGCTGGTGTCTGACTTAAAGCAGTTCCTCATCTTGAACGATTTCCCCTCCGTGAACGAAGCGATCAACCAGCGCAACCAGCAGCTTCGAGCGCTCCAGGACGAGTGCGACAAGAAGCTGATCTCCCTGCGGGACGAGATCGCTATCGATCTCTATGAACTCGAAGAGGAATATTACTCCTCCAGGTATAAATAGGGCGAGGGGGGGGGGGACCTGCTGCCTTCATCGTGTTAACCCTTGTGGGTGACGGTAAATTGGCCTGCGGAACCGATATCAAGGCTACGGTTTAATATATTTAAGCTTAATATCAAATATCACAAAACACGCGTTGCTCGACCCGCAGCGGCTGTCAATACATACAAGTTTTTTTTGTATTACATGCTAGTAATACACGCGTGTATTGAAGGAGCCATCAATGCAGCTATTATAGCATCAGAAGTGTATCTGCGTTAATATAGTATCCCATTGTACATGAATGGAAGCATGTACTGGTTTAATATACCATATATAATATATATATATATTAATTATACATTGTGCTGTACATACTACATGGCATGGTGTGTCCCTTTAACTTCTTAAAGGGACAGTACACTTTAAATATAGCTTTGGCTTCTTATGTAGAAGTCCTTTGGATTTTGCAGTGCCTTTTAGGGGTCACCCCTCCAAGTTTTATAGTGAATGCACTCCTGGCGTAGATAGAGTCCTCCACATCTGTGGCCCTCACCTCGAAACGAATGATGGCCGGATGTCTAATCTTTTCTACTATAGGTACGTCTTTAAATAACGTTGCCGAGAACATTTAAAATAACCTTCGTTGGGGATAGCGGAAGGTATTTTTCAAGCTTGGATTGTTAGAGATAATTGTGCCTTTTGATGTATAATTAATAATAATTTAGCTGAAAACATATAAAAAAAATGATTTACCCTACATTATCTTAAATTACCAATTTGTGCCTTAACCTCAGATTATTCTGTGTTCTTGGGGCCAGCATGGTCTCACCCTGTGATACTAGCAGCTGATTAATTGACCGTTTTTTATATAATTTTAACCCCTCGCCTCCACCAATGCTCCTTGCCTAAATGGCTCTTAGTGTATGCGTCGAGCATAACAAATAATCGCAAAACTGCAGACATGGCTTAAAACACGTCGGCTGTGCCCTCTCCCTTTGTGACATTAAGCACCATAAGCAAATAAACTAAAATAACAGGATATTTTTATTAGATTCCTGCCACTTTTTTTTAATTTTTTTAGAGAATTTAAGAATTGTGAAAATATTTTAATCCTTAATGTATTCCCTGAAACTGCAAAAAAAAACCAAGACACATCACACATAGTGTCTCACGAACCGTGTATAACTGTGGCCTTGGAAACCAGAGCTTGTCTATGCATTTGTTCCGGATCTGCATGTTGTATAGATCAATATTTTATTTTCTTTATTTAAGGCAAATATTTGGTCAGCTGACAGATCCTTTTTTAAAACGTGTGAAGCCCCCATTAAAAAAAAATATATAATATATATATATATATGTATTTTGAATAGTGGTGTTTGTGTGTATATATAATATAAATCTATTTAAATAAAGTGACTTCTGTATTAACTTTCAAGGATTTCTCTACATATTTCTTGCCGGAAAAGTTCAGCTAATTTAATTAACTTGCTTTTTTTGTTACTTAACAATTTAATGTTAAAACTCTGTAATGGATCATTTTAAAATCTGTAATCTTCCGTATGTTAGTGAATGGAAATGTGCTAGTTTAATGCCGCTAAAAGAAACTTTATCGCCACACTTTGATGACATCAGATTGCTGATGACGGCCATTTTTAATTCTGGCACACAGCTGGCAAGTCAAACAGAGCTTTTGCCTTAAGACTTTTCTTTATGGTAAGAGGCATAGCTGAGAAACGGAGTCTTTGTACGCCCGAGTGTGTCGTCCTCAGGAAGCAGTTCTTGCCGGTACGAGTAGCATCTGTGTGTTTGTGACATCATCAGATGCAAACTAACACCGGCAAGAAGTTTTCTTTCGCAAATGGGAAAATCTGATACTGTAAATGGGGCCTTTCTAGTAAAGGCTCAAACCAGGAGCCGTATGTCTATCCCATGCATGTTTAACTCCCCTCACTGTATTAGCCTCTACCACCTCTGCTGGGAGGCTGTTTTCAAATAAATAGACACAAGGCATAACTTAAAAAAGCATTAAAAAGCCACCAATTACTTTTCTGTTATATAAATTGCTCTTTACAAGTAACTTTTTGGTTAAAAAAATGATTTCTGCTGCCATTTTCTTAACGCTTTTGCTTCTGTCTTGCTCCCTCTTTTTCTGTTTCTTCTCTTGACTTCTTCTCTCCCTCTTGCACGCTGCTGCTGGTCCTGGACACACTATCTGCTTTTGCCTGTTGCGATCTGTGTTGGTTGGGGGTAAGCTACAGTGTGTGTGACTCAAGCGACCTGCCCCTCTCCGAAGCCTACTGGAACAGGGAAAGCGCGACTTCTTCTCCAGAAGACATCTCCGAGTCGCTGGTCCCCATGTCGACCGAAGCGGGGGCCAACCCAAGCCAGATCCATACATCTCCTCACCTTAATGGCCATGGAGCCGCCATGCCAGAACACACCTAAAGAAGCCCGGCTCCAGTTACGCCAAGACGTTCCTCCTTACTGCCTCTTCCATTGGGATGGAGTCACCGATGGTCAGGTCCAAGCTAGGGTAGGGCTTCCTACAAGACAAAGGGAATAAGACTGTCACACAACAGTAGTTCTGAAATACAAATGGAAGGTCTAATGACATCATAACGTGTATACTATATGGGGTCCCCCCCTCTTGTTTCTATGTGACTACAGCCATATCTTATACCCAAAGTGCATGTAATCTTGAAAGAGAGACAGATGGCATGCTGGCAAATATGTTCTAAAGACAAGAGACGTAACGTTACTGTACACTCAATAGTCGTTGAACTGTTTTGAAAATATTTTTATACTGTATTTATCTAAGTAAAGTATGTTTAAGGTGACAATTCCAGTTCCAATCGTTAAGAATGCGTTATTGCATCACAAATGGATAGTTAGGTTTTTTTTTGGTTTGTTAGTAATTAGTTTTGATGACGACGTAATGTACACAATGAACTGAAATAAAGAATGGGTTTTTTGTTTGTTACATTATGGGTCTGTCCTGTATTGACAGTAAGTAGGTCAAACAATAAGGTAAGTCAAACTCCGCATGAGTATCGACAGCGTGCAAAAAAAAAAACATGGCGTGTCCCTATAATGAACTTACTTTGGGCCATGCATGGAGCACGGTGGGTTATGACATCATATCCTGGCGCTTAGCGGTAAACAGTCGCACTACGGCAGGGGTAGGCAATCTTCGGCTCTCCAGATGTTGTGAACTACATTCCCTTGATGCTTTGCCAGCATTATGACTGTAAGAGCATTATGGGAGATGTAGTCCACAACATCAGGAGAGCTGAAGATTGCCTACCCCTGCTCTGGGGGTTGGGGTAGCTGGAGCGCTTGCTTTGGTCATGCCTAATAGTAGGGGCTCCTGTTTAGTAACCCTAAAGACTTGGGTTCCTATAATTATATAGATAGAAGAGGGGTACTCTTTGTTTTGGGGGGTTAGAGGCGTGGCTGAGGCTTTGCCAGGACTTTTTATGTGACTGGGGTAGCTATGATATATATATATAAATGAGTGGGGGCATTTAGATGAACGAGGTTTTATTTACACCCATAAAACTCATCTCCGGCTGTTTCTATACACATTATCGGGGCTTTTAGGGCTGTATGTCCCTGCGATACCCTCATACCCAGCAAACATTCTGACCTCCTATAAAAGGGGGGGTTAGGGCAAGAAAAAGGGGCTTTTATGAGATATGCATTTCTATCTCTGCAGTGTGCTTTTGGCATATAAAGACCCCATATTCACACTTGTGTTGCCCCTGTTGTGGACATTGTTTAACCTAAAATATAAATATACTAAAAGCCACAGTACAGGTTTTTTTTATACTGTATCAAAGTGCTGTTTCCTAGGTAACAGCTAGAACGTCCCTAGAACCCTGCGCTCCGTCCTCCGCAATCCCAGCATTCCAGGCGCGCCTGACGCTCTCTCCAGCCATAGAACTCTAGCCCTATCAGACCCTCGCAATCGATAGCCTTCGGAGAGATTGAGCTCGCTCTGTGCGTTATGAGATCGGCGTTCCTTTGCTTTGGTCTGGAACCCCACGTGTTTTCGGGAGCTTGCATGCTGCAGGAAGTCTGGTAATATCTTTCTGCGGGCAACGCAACGCGTGATTTTCTTAAATATACGATAAACGTATGAACAGGAGCGAGATGCGCGATGTATATTTGAATCCTTTACTATACAAATCGGTGATATAATCATGCAGAAAATAGGAGAGGAATAGTGCGCACGTGAGAATCGCTTCATTTATTCCAACATAACCTAATAAAGTGGGCTTATTTAATGAGCTTAAACATTTATACCCCGTTATAGATCAAAAGGGTCAAGTACCTCTTCACACACACACGTGTTTATCATCAATCTTGCTTAGTGGACTACAACTCCCATCATCCTGCGTAAAAGAACACCAGGATGGCTGCATATTAGAATGCAGTCAGAATATCATCTGCTTTTTATTGTATTGTTTTATCAATAAAGTGCATTTATGTCACCAAGTCATTTATGCGATCGTACGAAGGTGTGATCTGAAAAGACAGGTCTAGAGTCGCGTCCTTTTTCAGGACCTCAGACGTCTCTTCTACAGATGTAATGTGAAAAAAATAGACCTTTATGGTCCCGAAAGCTTATGCAACGCTGCATCTTTTTACACGTTGGATTAAAATGCGTTATTTCCACTAAAGACTTCCATCATCTCTGGCTCTATAAGACTTTACGTTTTCTTTATCTGGCTCCGATAAGGAAATCTCCGTCCTTTATCAAGCCCTTGAATGCAACACTCATTCTGAAATGTCTTTTTTTTAATTTATTGTTGCATTTTTAGATAAATCATGGCTTCCTTGTTGAGTAAGGATTCTTACATCCAAAACCTGGGCAGAAAGGTTTGCATGCAACAGAATGCAGAGCCACGGAAAAGGAAACTAGGTGAGTCCAAGCATTTTCTGTAGTAGATCCACTGCGTCCTGCAGGAGTTACTTTGTCAGCCCAAAACACGCCACTGATCTCATCGGTATCGTTTTTATCAAACAATATATTTTTTGGCTGCTATTTGGTACTTCCTGGGGTGCTGGGCCAAAGGCTAAAGGGCCAAAGGCTAAAGGGCCAAAGGCTAACATTACGCCTCTATGGGGCTTTTAACAGTGATTGTTAAACTAACAGTTTACCTAAAAATGCCATATTTACAAGGACCATATAAAGTGTAGTGTGGTCCGCGCCCAATGGCAAAGCACCCAACTACCTTAAATCACTACACCGGAGTCCTGGTCGATGTCCTGCCGGCCGATATCGGCAACACGCTGGGGTACGTCGGATCCTAAAGAAGAGGAGGTGGTGTTCTTCTCTGCTTGATGTTGATGTTCTGTTGATGTTCACAGCTCACTGGCTTCATCGGGGGTTAATACGAGGGGGTGGAACGTACGTCGGGTAGCGTAGTGCGCCACGTGGCTATGATTACATCGGTAAGCGGGTTACGTGGCGTCGTCTTGTAATTTCTGAATTGTTTTGCTTTGCAGCTCCGAACGATGGCGCCGGTGAGCAAACCCATCCCAAGAAGAAGAAGAAGAAACCCCGGAAATCCTCCAGGAGGTTTGCGCAGGAGAGGGACACACGGAGCGTCCCTCAGATCGCCTCTCTGATCGTTTCTCAAGGTAATATTCTAGGGAAGCGTTTGTAA
>VKOC01008915.1:0-16079 GCA_009364415.1 Spea multiplicata | reverse complement strand
CACACCCACACCAGGACAGGCTCTGCCACACCGACAACCAAACACGAACAACAGGACAGGCTCTGCCACAACGACTCCCAAACACACACACACAGCAGGACACATTCTGCCACACCAAGACCTAAGCACACACCAGGACAGGCTCTGCCACACCGACACCCAGACACACACAACAGGACAGGCTCTGCCACACCGACATAAAGACACACACCAGGACAGGCTCTACCACACCGACACCCGGACACACACACCAGGACAGGCTCTGCCACACCGACACCCAGACACACAATAAGAGAGGCTCTGCCACACTGACATCCAGACAGATACCAGCGACAGGCTTTGCTACACCAACACCCAGAACTAACACACACCAGCCACAGGCTCTGCCCACACCAAACACCCAGACACACAACACAAATTCAGGACAGGCTCTGCCAATCGATAACCACAACACACATTCAGGACAGGCTCATGTCACACCAACATTGAAACAGACACAACAGGACAGCCTCTGCCACACCGACATCCAAACACACACCAGGAAGGCCTCTGCCCACACCGACATCCAAACAAAACACCAGGACAGGCCTGCCACACCCAACAACCCAGACACCATACACCAGACAGGCTCTGCCCACACAAACAATGCAAAACAGACACACCAAGACAGAGCTCTGCCACACCGACACACACATCAGGACAGGCTCTGCCACACGACATCCAAAACACACACCAGGACAGGCTCTGCCACACTGACACCCAGATACATACACCAGGACATGCTCTGCCACACCGACACCCAGACACATACACCAGGACAGGCTCTGCCACACCGACACCCACATCGGGCTTAGCTACAAAAAAAAGTATGAGGGATGTATATCTGACTAGTTGGTTCCCTTCCATGGGTCTATACATCCCCCATACTGCAGGGCAGCACTTTATCTGGGCTGGTCAGCAATTTGTAAAAGTTATATGTCCTCGAAAACATGGCCGATGTGGTCACCCTAATGCCCCCACAGCCTTGTGTATTGCCCCCAGCTAGCCCCATATTGTATATTTATCCCAACACCCAGCCCCCTTTAGTATTCATTTATGTGATGCCCCCAGCCAGCACCCCTTTGTGAATTAATCTCCCTATACCCTTGCATATTGCCCCCTCTTTAGTATCATGTCAGCCCTGGCACCCAGATTGCATCCACAGGACCTGCCCAACACCCACATTGGAAGCATAGGACTTGCCATCTTTACCCCCAAACATCCTGCCTGTGGCATTCTAGCCTTAAACAGTCTGGTCACCCTACCTTAAAGACAATAATAATTTTCTGAGAAGGTAAATTTTATAAATGAACGTCCCCTGGAATAGTCGGCACGCATGGGTTTTTAGAGCACTGAGCTGATTTTGCTTTGGGGTACAATCTGTATAGTCGTGATGGATTGCATCTGAATGCAAGAGGGTCCAATGTATAGTATAGTAATGTAGGTTGAAAAAAAGACTTCAGTTCATCAAGCTCAACCTTTCACACATACCTAGTTTTAAAGTTCTAAAGTTGATCCAAAAGAAGGCAAAAAAACCTACTTGGGGCAATTACCAATTATGCCGCAACAGGGAAAAACATTCCTTCTGGATTCCATAGCGGCAATCAGATTACTCCCAGGATCAACTTTCTAATACGACTGTCCGTTTAGCAGTTGTAGCCCTTTAAGTTATGCTTAACCTAAAAAGCATTCAGACCTTTCTTAAAAATATCCAGAGTTAGATAATAATAACATCAGAGAGTTCAGAGAGGCAGAGAGTTACATATTGTTATTGTTCTTACTGTGAAGAACCTTTTTTCTATGCTGACGGTGAAATCTCCTTTCCTCAAGTCACAACTGATGACCCTGTGTCTTTTGTAGAGACCTCTTGGTGAATCACCAGAGAGCTGTTTATACTGACCTTGTATGTATTTGTACAATGTTCCAATCTTTAGGATACTTTATTTAGAGAAAGCAAAAAAAGCAACGTTTCGGCCAAACAGGGCCTTTGTCAAGCTAGCCAGTAACTGGGACCATGCAAGGGCAAACATAATTTGTTAATAACATGGAGCTAGATGCGTAAAGCAGAATGCTTGCAACATATTGGTGCAGAATTGACGCAGTGCGCCTGGTATAGGCATCTGTCCCACAGAACAGCAGGAACCACTTACAGTTTTTGATGCGCTATAAAAGTGTTTGTTTTCAAAGTGTTTTATTTAATACTTTAATATTTGAAGCATCTCTTTTATAAAGTTCTCAAGTAAGCACAAGTTTATTACCATCACGGGAGGACTGCCACCTCTGGCCTGGGGTTCCGGTAAAGCCAAGTGGCCCCATTGCTACATTAATACTTCAAGAGTCTCGGAGTCAGCTGATTTAGAAAGTTTCCAGCTGTTCAGACAGCCTGTTTCGGTGCTTTGCAGCGATCTCAATGTATCTGATCTTACCGTGTTTAGGAAGAACAGCTCTGTGGCCCCGTTCTCCTGACCTCACTAAAAAGTGCGGTCAGCAGCAGAAAAACCTCACCTGGGTCTCAGCTGAACGGAAGCTCGAGTGTTTAAATCCCCTGAATTTTGGCACTGATCTTGGTGTCATATCATTTGGTCCCAGCTAGCTGAGTGAACACCAGGCTGCTGTGTATATGGAGGGAGTGTTAACTTCTTGAATTTTGTGACATAGTACTACATCCATTAGTTTTAAGGGGTTCTACTGGGAAAGTATGTGAATGGGCACTCACAAAGTTAGTGCATGTTCATATTGGCATATACCCGGTGGTGCTGGTATGGAAAAATCTGAATTTCTAAGAGTGGACACATTTTTCTTCACCGATCCCTGAACTGAATGCCCCTTTTATAATGAAAAATAAAATACTGTGTGAATTTATACAATGCTTTTTTTATTTAGGCCATTTAAGCCCAGTGATATTACAAATCTCTGTTTGCTGCTGGCATCTGAGTCTCTAGTAAGGTGCATTAAAAAATACTGATGTCCTCCAATTGCAACTCTTGTCAGTGGTGGATAATCAAGGCATAATAAACATATGCTTTGGGGGCTAAATTCTGGGGTCGAATAGCAGTAGCTGCATTGTGCGGGTTCCAGCATCCAAGAGGTGGGCATCATCATTAAATTGTCCGCCACAGACCCCAGTGGTGCTTACCCCTGACCCTAGGGGCACTGGAGGGCAACGTGCAAGGTTGTCACTAAAAGGAACCAGTTCTGCCTGTAAAAGAACCAGTTGTTAACCTATCATGACCATGAGGAAAGTAGGCCCGGGTTGTCGGCATTATACATAACACCTAATATTTGGGGACAACAAATATCCACTCCAATATATAGGCGCTCGTATTTGCACCCCCAACGTGATTACTAACGTGAACTGCTTGGAGTAATGCCGTAGCTCGTATTGAGTAAATACATTTTAAAAGCATAGCCCACAGAACTGGATAGAGCAGTAGAGCTACAGAGATTTGAAATGTTTTGTTGTTTTTTTCTTTTTAAAAATTATTTGATTTGTACATAGCTTTCTTCATTCATAAGTTTAAGCATTTTCCATACCATATATGTTTCACGCTTAATGCAAAGTAATATTAATCATAGACCCTCTTACAGTCCGTAGGTTGTAGTTTATGTTTTACAGTCTGTAATCTATTCACTAGAATATTCGAAACTAAAGGAGACAATCGGCGGGCGAAAGCAAGATATCTGTTCTGGGCTGGCTTCTGGGACACCGCCTACAGTGTACCACGTGACTCCCCACCTTCGTAAAGATGGCGGCGCCCATGGAGCTTGTGTTGAGCACAGATGCTGCCGGGCAGGTGGCTAATTGTTCGGTTTGGGAGCCTTTGACTGGTTCGGTGTTACTCAGTTACCGGGGGGGAAATAGCACCCCCAGAGGACTAGCGGTTCTTGGGGGTCAATATCTCTTAGGAGGTCAGCTTGGCAAAAACTACATCAATGTTTGGGAGCTGCAGAGGAAGGTGAGCGTTTCTCTTATTCATTTCGGCAGCTTTTTTGTTTTAGTTCTTCCCCTCCGCAGCATGTTTCTTTGGAATCATGTTATACTACTGTACTGTGTATGTACTGTAGCAAATGTTAGTGTTTTCATGGCTATAGGAACCAACAAAATGAGGCCATTATGATTTTTTCCATCACCAGAATACATCTTCACGGATGCCCCTGATATTCACATCCCCTCTTATTTAAAGAGCCCTTTTATTTAATCTGTGTTTTTTTTTAATATGGGACGTGGTGTACAAAGTAATAAAACCATGTGTTGTATTGTAAACGTGTGTGTATAATAACATTCTAAATTGTCAGGTTAGTACCATGTGTACGCCTGTATCGTTTATACAACCTGAAACTATTAAACCCACTACTAAGTTCCTGACTTCTTTTTCTACTCTAAATCAGAGATTATAGCTCCCGTGTCCTGCCTAAATCATTATGAATCAATACTAACACTTTTTTTCTCCATATATTTAGTCTCCCTCTTTTAGTGATAATGATGGAGCTGTCACCCTCTTGACTTCTTCAAAATGTACTAATGTATTGTACAAACTTTCTACCCGTCTTGGTTAGTTTGCATGACTTCTTTCATGCCCCGTGAAGCAAGTAATAACGTTTTTCTTCCCTCTAGGTCCCTTCACCAATACACCTTTCTTTTTGTCCCCCTCTAGGATCAGCTACAGCAGAAGATTGTGTGCCCTGGGCCAGTAACATGCCTGGCTGCTGCTCCCAATGGACTGTATCTTGTGGCTGGAATTGCAGATAGTATCTACCTGTGGGAGGTAAGAGAGAGTGTGTGTGTGTGTGTGTGTACAGAGGGTAGCATCGATAAGAATACAGATATGTGCCCTATGCTATGCTGTGTGCTTCAATGTGACCTTTTATGGTTTCTTCATCAACTTCTATAGTAAACAATTGGAGAGCAGTCCCTAAATTAAATACATTTTTAGAAAAAAAAATATTGAGACTGATAATTTAGCACACAGTTTTATTATGTGTCATAATTGGCGTTTAAACAGTATGGCAATGTTTCAAGCTGTTCATTCTCTTTAACTTTATACCCACAAGGTACTTTTTTTCAAGCGGTGTAATAATGTGAGATATTGGTTGTTTGTTATAGATTATTGTACCCATGGAAAATAGTGCTTTATGCATTTTACTTGTTGTTTTGCAACTATCTAGATTAGCCTCAGCATTCTCCCCATGTTGTCTTTTGTAGCTGCTAAGACACGTGGACTTCATAAAAAAGAGGCAGGATACTTAGGAAATATAATCATGTAAAATGAAAAATGCCTCTTATGAGATAAGCTTGGGGGTAAGCTGATGGTTAGTTTTGATAGAGCAGATACATTGAATTTGACGACAGGTAACCATTCGGCCCATCTAGTCTACCTGTTTTTTGTGTTTTTATGTAAGGGTTTCAAACCCACATGGGTCCTCTGTCTATTCCATGCATGTTTGGTCTACGCCACTTCTGTTGCGGTAGAGACTTTTCTATTTATATACTACTCTCTCAGTAAAGTAGAACTTCCTTGCATTATATCTAAGCCTCTGATCCTCTAGTTTTAGACTATTGACCTCTTGTTCTAACATAAATGTTTATCCCGCAAATCACATACCATTTTTGTAGTCCTTCTGAACTCTCTCCAATGTGTCAATATCCTTCTAGAACATCTCTAGATGGAAAGAGTTCAGGAGGGCTACAAAAATGGTAAGTGATTTGCAGTCTCCAGGACTGTACACAGTACTCTAGCTGAGACCTGACCGGAGATCTGTGGAGTGGCATAACCACCTTCCTCTTCCTGGCACTTGTGGCTCTCGCTACACAACACTGCACCCTGCTTGCTTTTTCTATATTGCATCAGCTGCTGAAGCCTAAGTCCGTCTCTTCTTTGGCACAGGCAGAAGAGTGTTCCCAATGCTATATTCTGATAATTAAGTATGCATTACCCATATTGTTCTAGATATGTACTGGACGCCTTCTTGCTATCCTGAACAGTCACTACCAGGATGTAACTTGCTTGACCTTCACTGATGACAGCAGCCATTTCATCTCTGGAGCGAAGGACAGCATGGTTCTAGTGTGGAGTGTCTACAGGTGACTTCCTTCTGCTAGAACAACTCAGAATTTGTAGTGGGGCTGCAAGTCAGCGTTTTTATTGTGTTAAATTCCTATAGTTAAGCATAATGGTTGACAGTACCCTTGTTGTTTATTTACTTATTCCATTTGTTGAAAACTTGATTGGGTTTTGACATGTAATATGGCACACTGTCATTTTATGTCCCACAGACAAAAAACATCACAATCGACTGTCTCAAACATCAATGCATATTATAGTACTTATTAATTAATTTAATTTATAGTACTTATTAATTTTATTTTTTAAGGAAAATGGGGATAGTGTTTGTATAGATATAACTGCCTACACGTCGATGTAGGTACTGCTTTATGTATTATAAATATCCAAAGGTGTCAAGTTTAGGCGCTGTGTATTATATGCAAAATTTTACTATAGTCCAAGAATATTGTTAATTTGGAAGTGCAAGTCATAAGATGTGAAGTTTAAAATCAGGCATCTTTAATGGGAAATAATGTATATGTTAACTTGCATATTTACATTATCCACCTTGATGAATGCAAGTGTCTGTAGAATTGTATTACTGCTAAAAAAGGTATGGCATAGAGGTATTCTGTTAATGTTGATTGGTCATCAGCTTTGGAAGCTGGGGATATGCAGGGGTTTATATATGTTTCACTAACGCAACGTGCTGATTCTCTTTAGTGTGTTGCACGTGGATGGTTCTCGAGGGCCTGAGCCTCGTCACAGGTGGTCTCATCACAGCCTCCCTATCACAGATGTGCAGTGTGGCATTGGTGGTCCGCAGTCCCGAGCTGTCACTTCCTCGCTTGACCAGACTGTCAAGGTACGTCTAGTTTTAATAATAGTTGATGTTTTATTTCTCAATTTACAGAAATAATCATTTAATTTTGTTCCCTTTAAAATATTTTAAGCTTTGGGACCTTTCTTCAGGGGACATCCTGCTTTCTGTCGTCTTTGATGTTCGTATCATGTCGGTGGCCCTTGATCCAGCTGAATATCATATATTTTGCGGGGGAAGTGATGGGTCGATATTCCAGGTGGACCTGTGTTCTACGGTAAGTGTTGTTGCTAAAGAGATTTGTATGGTGGTATTTCAGGAACATTTTTTTATTTCATTATTTTTATTGTGTGTGTTCTTCTGCAGCCAGTTCAGAGAGACAGGATGTTCAATCAAGAGCAAGAGAGAGTGTTTAAAGGACACAGGTAGGCAGCTGACCTTTGACTGTCTGGGGTTTACAGAACTTTTTTTTGCTAGGTATTGTGCAATTCTTGAATCTGTCTGTTGTGTTAGAAACCAGGTTACCTGTCTGTCCGTGTCACTGGATGGAAGCATGCTAGTATCAGGTTCCCATGATGAAACGGTCTGTGTGTGGGACATCCAAAGCAAACAGTGTCTACGAACGGTCTCCCATAGAGGTATATTTCTAACCACAAGCTTATGTAGTACTGATTGGATTTGAGAATTCAATTCCCTTCCTATAGTTTAGTGAAACATGTGAACTATAAATTGGTCCTTTTTTTTTTTTCATTCAATAAAACATTTGGTACAAAAATGTTTTATTTTTTGTTGGTTACTGACACAGCAGGAATGTGGGATGGATTTAGCCACTACCCATGTCCCCCCATAGTACAAAAGTACTTTACCAATGCTCCCAATTTTTTTTTTCTTCCCCCAGGGCCTGTAACCAATGCCTTCATAATATCTGCTCCAGCCAACATGCTGAGAGCAGATAGTAAGCCAAACTTCCCCCTGCCTCGCTTCAGCAAACACCTGCAAGGAGCAGAGGGTTGTGAGGGCCCAGAGAGCAATGGAGTTATCTTACGGCTTGGGAGGCAACAGCCGGTGAGTGTACAGTGAAGGTGGTAGAGTTTCACCAAGTTGCTAGATGGTTAATTCCCTTGTTTGTTGAGGAGGGAGAATTTAAACGTAAGGCGTTCTCATGGTGCCTTGTCTATACCGATATCTTAAGGAAAGTGCCAAGTTTTAGAACATGCGTGTTTGCGTTCCGATGAAAAAAGCATTGGTGAAGACACTCACAAGTTTTTTTTGTTTTTTTTTTCTTGTTTTTCCTCTGTAATACCAATGACTATAGGGATTTGAGGACACATACATGCATAGGGCTGAGCAGCTGCATAGCCTACTGGATGAAAGTGAGGGCAAGGTGAGTGTTCACTTTTGTAGTAGGATCACATAATGGTTCATGCGCTTTTTATCCTATGTTGTACATACAGTGCATATTACAGATAGTGCCAAGGCTG
The DNA here is from genome assembly GCA_009364415.1 of Spea multiplicata. Lineage (NCBI taxonomy): Eukaryota > Metazoa > Chordata > Amphibia > Anura > Pelobatidae > Spea > Spea multiplicata. Next base: position 7,695 of record VKOC01008915.1, on the reverse strand, counting down.
ATTGGATCTGTCTTTCTCCTAGAACTTGTCTGGCCTTGTAGAACAGCTCCGTTCTCGCACTTCAGAGTTGGAGGAAGAGCTAAACATGGTGCGAAAAATTAACAAAGACCTCTTTGACTTCTCGTCCACTCTTATTGCCAAGCAATGAAGCCTTTTGTAATTAAACAAGTATGGTAAACTTAACTTACACATTTTAAACATTGTCCAGACCTCATTCTCAGACACACAATTTCAGCATAAAGTAATAATAAAAGCAAGGATTTCCTGTCTGTCTAAAAGGCTTGTGTGTGTGTGTGTATATGTAACTGATAACACAATATGTAGTTAACAGAATGTTGACCCAGTTCAATCTGTATATAAATGTGGAGCTACAATTCCCTCCAGGGACAATAATCATATGGGACATGTTATGGTCTCCAAATGTCATGTATAAAAAAAAAAAAAAAAAAAAAAAAAAAAATACAGTAAAAAGATTAAACTGTATCCACTAGTAAATGTTATCGCAATTAACACAAATATCCCTGTATAACAATCTCATATCACAACATGTAGAATGAGGAATGCATATCAAGGTACTCTAGAGTACTGCAGCACACTACTCTGTAGCCCAGATCCAAGCCAGTTTTGGGGCCTGAAGCTGGCAGGAAAGCGCTCCAGTTAAGGCTTAACTTTTGGGGGCTGGACAGTTTTGTATATGACTGATTGTCTTCAGAAATGTTCTAGTTTGTCCATTAGTGACCAAACATTTAACTTAAATGTATTGTACATGGATACCTGTGTCAGCTGTATAACTGATTTTATTAAGCCAAATGAATAGACCCTACGTACATATATACTGTCGCTATTCAGATGAAGCATTTTTTTTTTTAGTAGGCATACTTGTAATGATAAATTGGAACTGAATCTCAAATGAGAAACTTGGTTGACAAACATAGACCTTTTGGCTTTCGTAGAAATGCCATATTGAAAGGCTTAATGGATTAATTCTAGGTGATAGTGATACATCTGTAACAGTCTGAGTTAGTGTTGTTGGCTTAATTGTCTTTCGTCTGCAGCCATACTGAGACTCATAGAAGTGATATTCAGAGTAGCATTGTTAGGATGACTAAGGGGTATTCCATACAAAAAAATATTCCGAGCCATATATACGACCTTCTGTATCCAAATACATAATTCAAGTAAAGATTTATTCTCTCCACATGATGAATATGACAGCAATGAACTGATGTATTGCTATATCCTAAAGTGTTTTATATGTTATGGGTTTTTTTTTTTTACTTTTCCAGTGTAATAATAAACTGAGCCTTTGTATTAATGGTTTCTGTTTGTTTTTTTTCCCCATGCTTGATTTTCAGTTTTTGGGTGTAACAAACAAACTATTCACTATTCACCATGCAATGTTATAGAGGATTGCTTACCTACCTTTAGTGTGGATCAAAGTGAAATCTTGCTGTGTTTTGTTTTAAAATACATTCTTTTTGAAGACCAGATAATAGTGCAACAGGAGTTTCTATAAATTGAACGGTCACATATCTTCTGTTGGGAGATTAACTTACTAGTAGAGTAGTTATCACTCTAAGAGTCCTCAGATTTGTGTATGATGTGTTGGTAAGGTGGTTGTGAGGAAGAAGCTTGGAATCGGGTCTTTCCTGAAGGGGCTTATCTGTAATTGACTGACTAGCAACTGTTTAGTGGACTTCTCCATATAGAAGTCCACTTCAGTATTACTTTTTCCTACAATGAAAATGTAACTGAGATAACAATGATTATACATTTTAATACTGTACTGAGTTCAATGCACGAGATAAATCTATCGCTGGAAATAGAATGACAATCCACTAATGGACTAGAAAGGAACTAAATTTTCCTGGCCTTATTTTTTCTTTTGCAATTTATGGTAGGAATTCTACTTGTAGGCATTTAAATCTGTGTCCCACCCTTGCCTTTTGTTTCTGTAAATTCAGATGTGTTATGACATGTTTACCTATAGCTATACAGCATTTTGGTATATTTGCTATATAATTAACAATAATCTCTGCCATTGAATGCAGTTTTGGTAGACATTTACTGATATCTTCATAAAAAGAAAATGTCTTCTTTCATTGGAATTTAAATCATTTAACCCACTGTAGTATAGTGCAAGTTATTCCTGTCAGCATTGAATGTGGGAGCATTGGGATGCGTTTCGTATAGCAGTTACTCTCTGTGCTCCCACCACTTACAGGACAACGATTGAATTTCTGGGACTTTTTTATTTATTTATTTTTTGCTGGCAGAGGCTATGTAAAAGCTTTTAGTTTAATGAGTTTTCACTGCACTCTCAAATTGTATTAGAAGGGGGACCAGAAGCCAAGAGAGCAAATTTATGGGCTTCACCAATCAATCACACATAAGGGGAGAGGGGCACCATCCATGTGACACATTTATTCAAACAACCTATTGTCTGTGATATATGCACTCAACCAGCATATGGAGTCTACTAGTGTGTGTTACCCGTGCAAACAGGATTACCACATTACCCATAGAAATTGGGTATCTGTGTAAATTAATATAAATCAGACTTTGGATACAATTTTAATTTGTTAACTGAAGTGTACCGATCTGTCCACAGATGGAGCTTTTGTGTAATTCTGATTTCTTTGGATGCTGGAATAGGTTAGAACCACCCAGTTCGCTTTTTCATCTTTGTCACCTTCACGTATTTTATTATGGCAAAATTAATTTGATAATGCTACCTACGTATTGTGTGTTTTAATTGTGGAGATACAACCTGGAACACTGCATCAATGGCATTGCATGCAACATCCTCTCTTAAGAACAGAGGCTGCAAATTGCAGCCTTATTTTCTGTCCTGGGTGGTTTCATGCAAGAGCCATCTGTGACGTGACCAATCTGTACCCTGACTAGGTACGCCCGCCAAACATTGCTTCCTCCACCCCATGGCCACCAGCGATTAACCCCATCAGCGCCAGACAGAACCAGCATACAGAGAGAAGGGGCTGCCTTACTACTGTGGCTAGCCGAAGCTGAGCTACACAGTGGGGCTATTGTTCTGAAAAGGACAATAAGTGATCATAGCAGAGGACACAGCTTTTCAGGAACCTCGGCGGCACTGTAGTATATAGAAGTATAGCAAGCGATCTATCGCCCTGATAAGGGCAGGGACGAGGCTTACCTCAATAACAAGACAGGACTAGTAGTGAGGTAAAATAGGGACTCTTTATTTGGAAACACACTGGCTTATATACAGCCCAACACAGGAAAAAGGCCATAAACCATGTCCAGACAGTCCGGAGCCCCGCAACGTCCGTACACCCTTAAACTGTCTTGTTGTGATCCTGAAGGAGTGGCGGCGATCCCTGGGCACCGAAGGATAGCTCGGAGTCCTCAGGATATCCTGTTCAAAATGTGACGTGATCGGTCGCAAGTACCCCGAGCGGTAGCAGTTCAAAGTTCCGCTGGCTAACCCCCGCTCTCCTGGAAGTCCCGTCGGCCCGGAATCTACAGGCCACCCCCCGTTCGGCACCCCCACCACCCATGGGCTAGCACCATATAATAGTGTGAGGTCGGGCCGATGGTGTCCAGGCTACGAGGGGTTAAAGTCTGTGGGCAGGACATGTGGCACATGGACAGGGTAACACATGAGGGGAGGACAAACGAATAACTCTTTGATGACAGAGGGGCCCCTGCAGGCGACTAATAGAGTTGCTCGTATGGACATTTAAACTCCTGGCGCCAAAGCTGCTGCGTAGTCCGTGCCGCGTAAACCCTGTATTAATCCTTCTACCAAAAACGATTCGCCCAAACACAGAAACGGGCGAATATTCGCGGAATACAAAGATTTTTTCCCCCCACGAAGACGAACATGAACAGTTGGCCGGCGCCCAAGTCTAGTTTTTTCTTATATCCAAATACAAGTGATTATCTTTCACTAATCCAATTGACTTAAATTAAGAAGTCTTTTTTTTATTACGGTTTGCGCTTTCAGGCAGCCAAGGGAGGTAGGGACATGAGACAGGTACCTTATTTTTCAATAAGAATGCATGCACCAGCTTGCATTCAAAATGGACTTCAATATGCATTTTTCATGAAAAAGGGCTATGACTATGTAACACTCTAGTGAGCGATTACTTGTGAACTCACTCTATCAGAAAAGGGAGAGGTCCAGATAGCCTGGAAACTTCTTAAGTATGGCAACAATGATATCAGATGTAAATGTGAGTGATACACTACTCCAGTCACACTTTGCATGGGCTAAGGCAAATATATCACAGGCTGGCATCCTGTCATATGTAACTAATCCATTCTGCGCAGCACAGCTAGTTGTGGATGGTCAGCAGTTCAATTTGTTGGTAGATTTAGGGCTATGCAGTAAATATATATGTATTAAACCAAGGTTGTCTATATTTGAATTTAATTGTTGGCAACGGTTTTATATTCCTAAATAGTTAATATACAGTTATGGAAAATGCCTTATGGACCCTGCAAAATTAATAAAGCTGTTTAGACTAATGAATATCATTTTCACTGCATTTAGCCTGTTTATTAGGCATAATGGAAATTTGCGCCACTGACCGAGTATTTTATGAAGATGGTTATAAATCTTGGTGAGAATATTCTGATGTAGAAGGTTTTTCAATTTATAATTCATAAAATCTTTTCTTCTATAACATACTCCAGCAGCAGATCAGGTCCTGTAGTGTGTGGCTGCTGGCTGTGAAAGTATGAAAACATAACACTCGGCAGGTACACTATTCGGGATGTAATTCTGGGGTTTTAATTGGTAGGTAGGCCTAGACATGACACCAAGACATGGGCCTACCAAAAGCAAACATTTAGAGGTATTTTGAATGGCCATCCTACCAACGAACAAACGAAAAAATGACCAAATTGAAAAGTCCACACAACCTAAATGTGGCCCTTTTAGCCCCTAAACAAGCCGACAAGCCTATCCATGGGTGGTATCACTGTATTCAGGAGATGTTGTTGAACACATTTTGTGGTGGTGTTTGGCTGTGGCAAAAAAATACCACAAATTTTGGCAAAGGCTGGTGTTAAAATGTGTGCATTGAAAGAGTTACAATACGAGCATGTCAAATACCCTGGGTGTATAGTTTTCAAGAATATGTGGTTTGATTGAGTAAATGGAATTGGCAAGCTTCAAAGATGACCCAAATAGTACATGGTGGATGATGAGATGTGAAAATTGCAAAGAAAAAAAGCACACCTCCCAAATGTGGTACCTTAAGAAAGCCCTTCTTGTCCTGGAAACATATATATATATATTAATTTGTGTGTTCACAGCTAAATATTAGTAATGCAAATGTTTTTAAAAATCCCTTGTCACGAAGGGTACAAAAATAAAGAAAACAGCTCTGTCCTTAAGGGGATAATCAAAGTCTTGCCTGCACTCTTCAACAAGTCTGCACTGAAGGTTTTAGGAGGAGGCTGTCTGTTGGCTTAGCAGTCTCCCCCTTACACTGTAGAAAGGTGATTTTCAGCAATCGCTCACTAGAGTGTTACATAGTCATAGCCCAGTTTCGTGAAAAAATGCATATTGAAGTCCATTTTTAATGCAAGCTGGTGCATGCATTCTTGTTGAAAAATAAGGTACCTGTCTCATGTTCCTACCTCCCTTGGCTGCCTGAAAGCGCAAAGCGTAATAAAAAAAATACACCTTCATTTAAGTCAATTGGATTAGTGAAAGATAATCACTTGTATTTGCATATAAGAAAAAACTAGACTTGGGCGCCTGCCAACTCTTCGTCTTTGTCTTCGTGGGGGAAAAAATCTTTGTATTCCGCGAATATTCGCCGTTCCTGTGTTCGGGCGAATCGTTTTTTTTGTAGAAGGGTTAATATGGGGTTAACGCGGCACGGGCTACGCAGCAGCTTTGGTGCCAGGAGTTTAAATGTCCATACGAGCAACTCTATTGGTCACCTGCAGGGGCTGCCTCTGCCATCAAAGAGTTATGCTTTTGTCCTCCCCTCATGTGTTACCCTGTCCATGTGCCACATGTCCTGCCCACAGACTTTTACCCCTCGTAGCCTGGACACCTGAAAGTGCAAAGCGTAATTAAAAAAAAAACACTTCTTCATTTAATTCTATTGGATTAATTACTTGTATCCTAGCTAAACCCTGCCTTCTTGGACAAGAAGACCTGGCTCACAGTCTCTGTTCCAGTTCATCACAGAGGTGTTCAATGGGGTCTCTGTGTGGGCTAGTCAAGTTCTTCCACACCAAACTTATCCAACCATGTCTATATGGACCTTGCTTTATGCACTGGGGCACAGTAACGCTAGACTAGAAAAGGGGCTTCCCTACACTGTTCCCACAAAATTGGAAGGATAGCATTGTCCAAAATGTCTTAGTATGCTGAAGCATTACAAATTCCCTTCACTGGTAAGGGAAGTAATGGGCCTAGCCCAAACCTGCCAAACCTAGACTCGCCTATCAGACTGCCAAACAGAGAAGCATGATTTCCACTGCTCCAGAGTTCAGTGGCGGTGTGCTTTACACCACTCAATCCAACGCTTGGCATTGTACCTAGTGATGTGAGGCTTCCATGCAGCTTCTCATGGAAACCCATTCCATGAAGTTTCTGATGCTGTGCTGATATTAACACCTGTGGAAGTTTGGAACTCGTCACTTATGGAATTAGCAGAGCTAATTTTACACACTATGTGCCTCATCACTCGGTGACCCTGTGATGTGGTTGAGTTGCTGCTGTTCCTAAACGCTTCCACTTTCTAATAATACCACTTACCGTGGAATATCTAGCAGGGATGATATCGCAAACTGACTTATTGCAAAGGTGACATCCTTTCACAGTACCATGCTTGAATTCTCTGAGCTCTTCAAATGACCCTTTTTTTTATTACAAACGTTTGTAAATGCAGACTGCATGGCTAGGTGCTTGATTTTGTTCACCTGTGGCAATGCATCTGATTGAAAGACCTGAATTTAATAATTAAGAGGTGTGTCCCAATACTTTTGTGCATATACTGTATTTGTATCTATATAGATGAATATAAACTTAAGCATAATATTATGTAAAAGATTATAAATATAATATAGCTATAATGCCAGAATCTAAGCCTGGAGGTCTAAATATATTTGCTCTTAATATTTTAATATTTGTAGAAGCATAAGCCTGCACTTGACCAACATTTCTCATATAATATCCCAACTATACTTCATAAAATATAACTTTATTTCCTCAATACATAAAATAATATTCTTGCCAAAAATATGTTCCCAAGCCTTATGAATTTTAGGGAGAAAAAGAAAAATAACAGTCAGCATTCAAGAAAATTACATTCGTTAATGAGAATAATTCATCCAGACAAGACAGAGTGTAACATTCTGGAAATATATATCTAATTTCTATGGCTATAATTTTTTAAGAGATACTTTGGTATTAAAGAGAAATTACTGATGCATCACAATACCGTAATAACAAGTAATAATAGCAACTACAGTATGTTATAAATGTTTAAAAAAAACACAAAATACAGTGCTTAATTTATTGTGAAAGAAATATTTTGTGAAAAAAGAGAAAAGAAAATCCCACACCAATTAATAATAATTATATGTGAATAGTAGGGCTGCAACTAACGATTATTTTAATAATCGATTAGTTGGCTGATTATTGTTTCGATTAATCAGATAAAGAAAATGCACATTTTTTTATTT